>OX103979.1:13337375-13408130 GCA_944470395.2 Schistosoma turkestanicum | reverse complement strand
TTGTTTTATGTATCGTAGCATACTTTGACTGTGAGTGATAACATTTCTATTTTAGTTATAGTGTGCTATGATTCCAACACAGTGTTTCACCATACATTTTTGGCTGAACATTTCGATAATGCTGTTGCTTGGTAACGCCGTAAAATATATATTAAACATCGACATAAATAATTTGATTTTCAGTTTGTACCTTTTTTAACACATTTTATTGTGTGCCTTTTCACGGAAGTGAATAATACTATTTCCCTCCATCTGTTATTATGAAGCTTGGAAACCTATACAGATACCCACTCACCTAGTTTTACAATGTCTATAATTGATTGGTTCGTAGACTTTGATGCCAGCTGCAACATGTTGACATGGAATTTATCAACATACTAGTCAATAAATATTGTTTCTCGTTACAGGTCCTCAAATCTCTCGGGAGGATTTGATTCTGACCTTTTCACTACTCACTACTTTTATGATTGCAGATGTAGTTACTCTTTTACGTAACTTAAGAATTCAAGATGTTTTACCATTTAAATACAGATAACACAAAAATTTTTGAGATTATATATGGATGAACAAATTTATGTTGGCAAGAATTTGACACTAATATATTCATGTTTTCATTTGAGTGCTCTTGTAGTGTGTACTACTCACAACGTGGCTTATATAAGTTTTGTGCAGTGAGTATGTAGCAGTGTCACCTTGAAGTTACTACTGAGGTGAAGAGTGTCGGATCCGAGTGTATAGCGCAATCAGAGTGCTTTGAAGACTAAAAGACACATGGAAGAAGACAACCGACAATCCACTGGTTGTGCAAATTGAAGGATTAAGATAAGTTGTACATATTTTACCAGTAAACTGTCTGTAATTCAGAAAAATCATTGATTTTATCTGGTCTTACGTCTTCGTTCATTACACCTCGTACGAAATTCTGTATATATTCATGAAGCTAGTATCCCAAGTGTATTACCCAATTATAGTGATGCAAACATATTCATTAGTTGTGGTATGAAAATATAATAGACTGTTTTTGTAAAAATTGATGTTGACAATATTTTTACAAAGAAAACTAGCTTAACTAATGGTCATAATAATGGTTGTTTTGTCTAATCCTCTTAACCAGGAAAAGCTTGAATTTGCCATGAAAGAAGTTATCATCGAGCGGCTAGGGGTGAATGGATCACAGAAAACTTTGGTGATGCCAGAGGTGAATTTAAATTACTTATATATTCATATATTCGCTCACAGAAATGCAGGGCTAGTATATGCTCTATTTTTTTTAAATTTTTATAAATGCTTAGTACTTTGCGTAGATTATAAGTGCGTTCTTGCTCAATAATATTTATTGATCCTGTTTAGTGAATCGATGGGAACAAAGTAATCCGTTTGTTCCAGATAAATAGGTTATCTCCTATTTCTCTCCAAGGTTGGGTGACAATCTAACATCATTATAACTACATCTGTTATGATGAAAATAATTTCTGTTAGGAAGAATAAAAGAAGTTGTTACGTGAAATTTATGCAGCAATTTCCACTTGTTTAACTGCTCAGTACTTGTTTGGATAATTTTTGAAGTTTTAGGAGAAAAAGGCAGCTTTTTTTAGTGGTACTTTTCCTCAAATTGCTTGCCAAAAGTTTGATTGTCCATTAACTCAAGGTGTTGTGTTCCCTTTAGACACGGTGGAGAAAATTTGTGGCAGAGTTTCTCGCTCTGAACTGAGAACAAAACTTCACCACAAGTTCCCCTTAGATAATTATCTCACTTATCACCATCTTTTCACGTGTTCCTAAATAGTGTCTCCAAAGTATAAGAATAAGAGTTCCACACCAATAAAAATATACGTCACAGTTGTAAGTGAATAATTGAAATTGTTTAATTATGCTATTTGCCAAATTTGCTTATCGACCAACAGCCTTTTGACATGAGTTTTCTCAAACTAATAATTATCCGTAAGTTTATCTGTCCTGCTTGTTATTTTTATGATGCTTTTTAGCGAATAAACGTAGGGTTATGCGCATTCCTGCTGATTGCCCATGGTCTTCAACAAAAGGAGGGGGAACCACCCATGCCTCAACAGTGCATTGGTGCTGGTGGAGTTGGTGGTGGCTTTAGACAAGCTGTTATTAAACGTTCGTTTCACGGTACCAATTTGAATGAAGCGCTGGGTTCCTTATTAGGAATACAAAGTTATTTGGTACCTGTTCGAAGAGCATTTGAACATATTTTACGTCAGTTAGATACGCAAGTTTGTCGTACAATGATGTTACCAAAGCAAGAAGTCACTCAAAAAGAATTCGATGAATTGATGACGTAAGTTACATTCAATTTTGTTGTTTATTTCGTTGTGTTGAAGATTTAGGTCCTAAGAGTTTGGCCTAGCAGTTTCATTCAGGCATTCTTATTACCTCTCGAACGACGTAATTTTGACAATCACATTAACATCTTGATTTTTATTTGAGAATTTCAAAATATTTTATTTGATTCCTTATCATGTCGTTTGTGACTAGCAGCTTTTTACAAATACCATAATGCTACCGTCCACAAGTAGAACTATGTAATGCTTATATATATATATATATATATATATATATATATATATATATATATTCATCACGGGTTTTGTAATTCCACCAAACAGAACAGATTTACTTCAAACACGCAACTATTCTTAGTTTAGATAAACGTTTCTGTTATTTTCGAATTAAATTTTAATTTCTGATATCAGCAGCCGAAAGCTAGTGTGGTTATATTTCTTGTAGATATATGGATGGTGCCATGGATGATTTCTCAGGCATTTCTTCCGATCATCTTAGAGATACAAGTACCTCCAACTGATGAATCACTAATAAGACGAAACGCAAGTCTTGGATTTCGCTGATACTTACATTCTATCCATTCTATAAATACTGATGCAAATAGATTCTGATATTTAGGAATTGGTTGTTACATGTTTTCAGGAAGTTAACTGTTTGTAATTGATTAGTCAAGCAAAAATGTTCATATGGACCTTTAATGCTAATTGAATCTTATCGCTTAAGTCGCAACACGGCCACTAGCGTTAGTGTGAATGGATATAGCGTTCACTATTTTGAGATGCCAGGGGTTTCGAGGTGGCTGGCTGGAAATCTGAACCTAGGTTTTTTGCTAGTCGGCACTCAGCGAGACTCAATTTTGGGTCTAAATAATTCGCTGGAGTTGTCTGAAACTGTGACTCAGAGTGACAGGTTTGAATTCCGCATAGGGCATCAAATCATCCATGATTTCCGGTACGCCCTCTCAATTAGTGCCAAAAACACATAACCTAGGTCTAGGGTTTCTTGCTGACTCCCCCCAGCCACTTGATACGTTGGGTGTTTGCCTAAATTCCTCCAAACACACCTGTTCTAACTTTCATTCATCTTTAATTAAAGTTGGCATCTTCAAACTTCCTCTTTAGTTGTTTGTCAATCTTATACATTTCGCAATATTTAGTTACTACAGTCATTTTGAAGACGATCGTATTTTTTTAACCATGACACAGTTCGAAGCCATAGACATGTCATTTGCGATCATCTTGAGGAAGTCTTGGTAATAGGCTCATCTGTTTCCGAGTAATGGTCTACTGCATTTCATCAAGATTTATATGATGTAAGTATTATAATCTCTACTCCATGCAGTAAAGGATTTTAAAAGATATCCGATAATATTAGAAACAAATATTATCTTAATAGATAGCGACAAAATGTAAACGAAATGTAAAGCGCTCTTAAGATTTATCTTATCATTCAGTTTTCGCACGTCTGAACTTAGTGTCTTGTATGTTTTACTTGGGTTTACTTAAACTCAATAATTATCCCTGCTTTTCTGAGTTGTTTCATCAACGTTTCTTGTTGTAATTAAACATTTGTTGTGTATAAACATCGGTATCTCAAATGTATTAAGTAAATTTTAAGCCTATTTTACTAATTTACGAAATCGATGAGCTTATTCTAAAATAACACTCTCCTTACCCTTAGAAATAACAGGATTTGATGATCAGAATTTTGATATGTAAACAAGTATTTTATTCTTTTAATGCACTATTTACTTTTCATTTTTCTCCGATAGGGCAGATCGTAAACCTAAACTGGATTTATTAAAGACTTGTGTTGCTTGTATTCCTCGTCTGCTTCCGATTGATATGACTAAACAGGAGATTTTAGAAATATTAGCTAAAGTTTGCCTACACGTTGACGAAGACGTGAGAAAAATGGCACAGCAAGCTATGGCCAATTTAATTGTTGAATTGCCAGCGTATAGGGTTAAAACAATACAAGGTGGGTAAATACTTTATTGAATTGCTTCTCTTAATATTTTTTAATATTTTTGTTACCGAAGTTTCAACTACAACGGTTATCCCACCTATATCATTTTCTGAATTTCATAACATACTCTGTTTCTGTTACATTTACAAATATCTGTTGTTTTCAACAATGAGGCTAATAACTGCGTATCCAACAGAATGTTAATCAATTTATAAATTTGTAACCTGTGAAATCATCTGCGTATTAGAGAAAAATACAGATGGGCCAAGTGGTAACCCCAGTTTGTTTACCATGGATATATGTCTATTCGATCAATAAAGTTATTCGGTATGGTACGGCCGAAATGAATCTATAAGTAAACACATCATTTGATCAATGCTCATTGCTTAAACCTCCTCCATACAATTAAAAAACACAGTGACATAATACCATTCAAATCTATTTAAACCTATCACTTTTATTAATATGAATACGTTGTATTCCGTTGTAAGTTGAATGGCTAAATAATAAATGAACTGGATTTCCCTCGGTTTCGATTACTCTACGTTTTCAGTCTTGGTTTTTATTTAACCAACTGTGCTCTTACAGTTTACTTCTTTCTTATAGTACTTTCATGTTGTGTCTGTTGTTAATGTTAACTGTTTTGCTTATGAATAGTGATCAACAAACGTCATTTTGTTAATTTGTACTAATTCAAAATTTTGAAATTTCGGAAGAAATGTTCTTGTTAAAGTGTATATGATTTCAGTTGCCATGTATAATGTAGCACCTGCTAGATTAAACTTTTATTCATTATCCGTTAATACATATCTTTAATTTTTCACTTTTTGCTTTATAATTTTCAGTTTTTATACAATTTATTCAGAAAACTGTACCTGACACATCACCTCATCAACTAGATAGCTGTTTGAAGACTTTATTTCATCTATTAAATAATTGGAAGTTAGCATTGCAAAAGGTAAGTCGTATCTAGGTGACGATTGGTTTATTAATATTTTTTGCATTGCTATTTACAGACGTAGTTGATTTTATATATGTGCAATTATCTTTGGAGCAATTATCCTGGAGCTTATCACTCATAATCAAACTGTTATTATTGATTAATGTTTTTGAAACCTTTTACAATTTTATGTACTTCTCATCACAAGTCGGCTTCATCATAATTTTATTGACTTCAAGATGACTGATCTCATTGTGTCTGAAATGAAAAGAAACGACTGTCCGATGTGATTTTTAGGTACTATTACAAGTCAACTGAGTTTGTATTTCCGTATTCATTATTCTAATTTGAAGACTTTTCACTCAGTTGCTTTTGTTTAGTAGCTCACTGTATTGTGTTATTCATGACTGTAACTACTGAGAGATGTGGACTGTATTTAGGTACTAATAAAATGTCAAATTTCTGAAATTGTTTCTAATCATATTTTGTTTGTATATTTTTAGGATGGTGCTGTAACACCTAATATGGCTGAGAAATCAGCTTTGTATGAAGCTGAAGGATTTGCTTTGGTTATGTTGTGCAGTTGTCGTTTGATCACTAGACGTTTATCTGTTCACATTCTGAGGAAATGTCGAGCTTTGTCAAATTTAATCCAATCCGCTACTTATGATCCAACATTAAAAAATTCAAATGATTCCCGAGAAATGTGTTGTATAGATGTTTTAGATCGTTCAGTGCCAATGATTTTGAAAAGTCTTTTACCTATACTACCTTTAAGCGAAAGAGTAAGACAATAATCTATTTATTATCATTTTAAGAATAAACTATTCTGCTTTAGGAAGCTTTCACATACTTTTTTTGATTGATTGTGAGT
Source organism: Schistosoma turkestanicum (assembly GCA_944470395.2). NCBI lineage: Eukaryota > Metazoa > Platyhelminthes > Trematoda > Strigeidida > Schistosomatidae > Schistosoma > Schistosoma turkestanicum. The sequence goes on along the minus strand of OX103979.1, from coordinate 13,402,041 downwards.
TGTCTACTTGTATTTTTCGTTTATCCAAAATTCACTTGTGTGGTTTTCTGAAGTCTGAATTGTCAGGTTGTTGAGCTGCACCAAAACTACATATCAAATCCTTTGAACCAGGTTTTTAGATAATGGCATGTGATAGATAACTTCAAGTGTTCTGTTCTTCACTGTTGAAACACCCGACATTTATGTTTCGTTGTACTGATATTTTATTCAGTATTTTATGATAGCTTAAACTGTCTCATAGCTTTCTTGATAGGTGATTAGGTACTGATAAGAGATTTGAAAACACAATTTTTTTATATGAAAAATGTTTAACTTGAAAGTGTTGCACTGTTTTATTCACATTCACATTCCAAGAAGCTTCAGATAGTGTATTTAATCGGTGCCATAAATTAATGCAACATTCTGGAAATGAAATGATCTGAAGAAATTTTAAGTAATGATTGTTAAACAAAAGTCATAATATAAATTCACAGTAGAAATCCAAGTCTTAACAACTCAGCTTACGGTCTACAGGTGTCATTATCCAGGTGTAACTTGATAATTTCAAATAAATTTGGGCATTGGTTGGATTGTTAATCATAGAAATGATAAATTTGTAGTATCCCGGTGAGTAGAAATCACAGAAACGTTTCCTAACGTTTCTAAACTCAGTGTTAGCTATTTCTTCAGAGAAGAAATAACAAAAATTATTTTAATTTCAAGTTTAAATAGTACAATGGTGGAGCACAACAAAAATATTTAGTACAATCAATCTATCCAAAAAACATGTCTGTCCAAGTCAAAGTCATGTCACTCCGGTCAAGGTGGTTCATTTGAAATATGCTTGTGTATTTGTATGTGTTAATGGGTGTGAAAAATTGGACTTCTTTTTAATATGAAAGAATAGATTTGAATTTGCATTTAAGATAATAATTTGAGTTGTGAATAGAATGAGACATAATAGCTTGGACAGATGGTCCAAGTTGGATGGATGGTAAGGCCTTCTTTCCTGTTATGAGTATTAGGATTTAACATTATATGGAAAGCAGCTACTCGCCTTTCTTTATGGTTAAAAAAGCCCTTTGTATTATTGTGATAATTTGAATATCTATCTGATGGTTATTGAAGATAGTTTGTACTGCTGTTGCTGATTTGGAGTTTTTCAACCTCTACAGGATTATTAGGTGGTTTCGTCGTGTACCTCATTTTTTCTTTGGCTCGAGTCAAGATTTCACGAAATGACTTTCCAATATAGAAGGCGTCACGTTCCACATACCCTCCTAATACGTAGGTGCAGTTCTGTGTTGACATAAAGGGGACCTTATCCTTACACGAACTAAAGCGTTACAAATTGTGTTAGTTGTCTTGTAATATGCTTTAATTCTGTATAATCTTAAGATTCTTTGGAGTTCTGTTTAGCCATGGTGATATGGTAAAGCTACGGTACCTGTCTATGGTGTTTAATTCGAGCTATTGTTCAGCAATGATTCGTATAATTTCAATACATTTAATATTCATAGGAAAATTGTTTAATGCTACGATGTCAATTATAAGCTTTTGTTCTTTTTGCTTATCTCCTTCATTCGTTTATTTGTTCTCTGAAAACGGCTTACACTGAGTATAGAAGCGTCATAAAATTTTAAACTTTTCTACTCATTTGCAATCCTCTCTGCCCTTTAATCTTAAACCTTTTTTAATCTACTTCAGCAAAATCAGTAGATATACGATAGTTTCCTTCGGGTGTGACCTAGTAAATGAGATAATTAATAAATTGTTGTAGCTAAGATTACTAGCAGTCAAGATCTGCATTTTCTGAAAAAAAACAACTGCGAATCCACAATAGACGAAATAGACTAGCATTTATTTAGCAATAACATATAGGGATATTTTATAAGTATCTAGTAAATTACATTGCTCAAATTAATTTAAGAAACATCGATTAATTAATAATCAAGAGAATTTACATTCCGTACGTTATTATCCAACTAGTTCTATATATATTCAGTGTAAAGATTTTTATTCAACTATTAGTGAGCTTATTTTTATATCATAATAATTATGCTTATGTCTTGTTTCCTTTTTGAAAAATGTCAGTCTGCTTTGTCCTCAGTATCTACTATGGATTTTTCTATCTTCACGGAACGCTCTCATCCTATCTGGTTTGGTGGTAGTACGCCACCTGTGTATTCACCATTGGTTTTACCAGCTAATTGTTTGAATAACACACAATACTCTGGTTTAGTTTCTAACAATGACGTGCAATCAAATGAAGAAGTTCGGTTTAATGGTTTATCAAACCTTCAAGATCCCAATAAATTCAACAATTCCAATAATAGCAACAACACTGGTAATACAATCAATAGTACAACTGTAGGGAATCTAGTTTCATTCAACCCAAATGATAAATCTAAACTCGATGAATCTGTTGCACAGGAATCATTTACAAAAATCGGTAAGTTTTCATTATCATTTGATTATCATTACTACATCATACTTAAATTTATTACCAGCCGATTTTCAAAGTACGTACAAACAATAAACATTGATTATTATTTTGTGTACAATCTTCTGAGTTTGATATTTTGTTACATATTTTCTCTTTAGGAACATTTAATCACACTTTATTCATATCAGTAGACAATCAAGTTGATAAATATATCATATTGCTACTTAAAATTAAATTAATCTATAAGTGACCTTCAGAACTATCATGTATCTGAAACTATTTGTTGTCTTCAAATCATGGTTGATTTATCAAGAAAGCGGCGTTTTTATCGTACACCTAAAATGCTCAGATAAGCTATATATATATATATATATATATATGTTATTAATTACTAACATACTTATTTGTTTTGTATTTTTTAAAACTTCGTATAAAGTGCAAACTATTGAATGGTGTTTTAAATTTTGTGAAACCGTTGTTTTTGTGTTGATTACTCTACCACCAGTAAGTTAGTATCACTAATAAATATTTCATACTTGCAACAATTTTGTTGCCTCAGGTTGTCGAATATGTCCCCATCTTCATCTCTCTCATTTGTTAACTGGATTAGCCGAAGGTTAGTAATTTGTTGGGTTTTGATAAATCGTCAGTTGCAATTCTGATCTCCATTCTATAGTGAAAACTAAACGGCATTTATAATAGTGACAATGTTGTGCTCACTAATTCCTTGAGATTGTCTAACAGCTAACTTCAAGCTGTGTAATTTAAAAACTCAAATACTTAACATATCACCTATTCTCACTTTTCTTACTTTTGTTATAATTTCATTCATTGTGAATTGAGTTGTACTTAACATCACAATTAGTGTGAACTATAGAGTTGAGTATGAAAAAGTATAAATTTGTTAAAAAAGTTTACCAGTTGAATAACCATTTACTTTTTTGGATATACTTTTTAATAGTTATTTTGTCTCGTTTATTTTCGTCTTTGACTGAAATCGGTTCACACGTTTTATTATAATACTTTTTTTCACAATACTTCTTATAGGTGGGGAGTCTTTGGCACCTATTTTAACAAACATAACTTATGTTTTATTAAGTAATTTATTCAACTCGGCTATCATATTAACTAACACTACTGTTTATTTAAAACTTATTGTGTGTAATAAATTGCCAGTCTCTCGTGTGCCAATATCCTTTTTCAAAATAATTTCCGATCACCTTCTGTTGTTAAATAACGGTCACGTCTACTTTAAGCTTACATAACTGTTATGAATTTTCGACTTCTCATAAATTTGTCATTTCTTTCATTTCATATCATACATAATAATTCTATGATTGCATCTTCCAGTCCATTCATATTTCAGTCAGTATTTCTAAACGTTAATCGCTTAATTCAATTCATATTTTAATCACTGTTCTTTTTATTCGGCGAAAGTATCCCTTTTTTACAACTTTATTACCAAGCGATACTTTCCAATTTCAAATATTACCATCTAACAAGCCATCACTTGCTTGGCATCAGTTTTATTATTTTATTGTTAAACGGATATATTACTGTAGGGTTCGTCACTAAGTATGCTTGAGGCTATTACGAGTTTACCTTAGTCGATAAACGCGAACGAGACAATTACCAGCGTCCAGGTAGGCTACCTTGAATCCGAGGCTGAAGTAAAAAGGCTTTGTAAGCGTAGAAAGTATATTCTACAAACACCCAGCAATCACAGTACAGTCAAGCATACAACTCTCGTTTATTTATACAACATAGGAACGTCTTTGAGACAGTTAAGAAAATAGCACACTAAAATACACAGCAGCCAATCACAGCCATGGATTTTCATGGTGGGAATTGAAATCTCAAGGTCAACTGACCAGCCCATGCTGGCAAACGTGAAAACCAAAATAAGGCATTATCAAGCGAATTTAGGGGATCTAACATCCCCAACAATTACTTACTTACATAATTACATACGCCTGTTACCCCCAATGGTGCATATGCCGCCGGCCAGTATTCTCCAACCTACTCTATCCTGGGCTTACTTCTCCAGTTTCTTCCAATCTTTGTCCATTCTTTTCTTGTCTGTCTCTACGTGTTGGTGTAATGTGTTTCTTGTCCTTCCTCTTTTCCTTTAACCCGGAGGGTACCAAGTGGGTGTTTGTCTTGTGATGCAGTTTGGTGCTTTCCACAATGTGTTGTTTCTTATGCACTTCCACCACTTGTTTCTGATTTCCTCCTCCACCGGAATCTTGTCTGTCCTTTCCCACAGTAGGTTGTTGCTGATGGTGTCTGACCAATGTATCCAAAGTATTTTGTGTCGATAACTGTTAATGAATACTTGTATCTCCTGGATGATGGCTTTCATAATTCTCCACGTTTCCGCCCCATATAGTAGAACTGTCTTGACATTTGTATTAAATATTCTGATATTGGTGTTCGTTGACAGTTATTTTTAGTTCCAGTTGTTGTTCAGTCGTAGAAATGCAGCTGTTGCTTCTCCGATTCACGCTCTGACATCTGCATTGAATCCACATTGATTATCAGTGATGCTATCCATATATGTGAAGGTTTTCACGTCCTCCAAGGCGTGTCCATCAAGAGCGATTTGGTTGGCGCGTGTAGTATTGTATCGGAAAATCTTGCTTTCCACTTTATATATGTTGAGACCTGCTGGTGCTGAGGTTGCTGCTACACTTGTCGTCTTGTCTTGCATTTGTTGTTGCGTGTGCGTTAGAAGAGCCGGATCATCTGTGAAGTCCAGATTGTCTAGATATATCGTGTCTGCCCAGTGCATACCGTGCTTCCCTCCAGATGTTGACATCTTGATAATCCAGTGGGTGACCAGGAGAAAGAGAAAGGGTGAGAGTAAGCAATCTTATCTGACACCGTTTTTCACCTCAAGCGAGTCTGTGAGGAGTTGATTTTAACCAATTCGGTCTCGTGTGCTGTTACGAGTATGAGGGCGGTTATCACTTCCCGGCTGCCCACACCGTGGAAGGTTGTTTCTTGAGGGACCTGAAAAGGAAGATAGATTAGTGTTGGTCTTAGAGACCTGGGAGCGTGACCGCAGAGCCCAAGGGACAACTGCTTGAGGCCGGTCACGCACGGCCTTTTTATGAAAGGTTTTTTGAGTATTAGCTCCGCTCTTAAATTCCCTTAGTGAGCACCCTTGCTGACGGAGACGGAAATCCGTGAGGTAGGGTGAAGTGTGACATTTTTAGGGTCGAACTTTTCTAACTCTTCCTCCCTTGTGAGAAGGCAGCATCGCTGCAGATGCTGATTGTCGGAAGGAAACACCTTACTGCTGTCACACCCCTCTGCAGTCAGCAGTACGACTTCTCCCTCAGAGTTTGAGTAGCTGCTTTTGGTCTCATCGTTCTCCAATCGACCTGCCTTGCATGGTAGACTCCAAAGGAACATATGTTCCAGCCAATATAGCTCGGTTGTGTCATGACGATAGGCAAGCCCGATCACCACGTCAGGGTAGCAGCTACGGTCGAGTCTGTGAGCTATCCTCCGTGCACGATTTTGCAGTTTAATCCATCGTAAAAATTCCTTATCATGTTAACTATGTTCTCAGGCACGCCGTACTGTCGAAGAAGCCTCCATTGTGTTGTCCTGTCCACGCTATCAAATTTTCTCGTAGCCAATGAAGTTGATGGATAGTGGTGAGTTCCTTTCAATTGGTTGTTCCACAGTGATCCGTAATGTTGCAGTTTGGTTGGTACATGATGGAACCTTACAGGATTCAGCCTGTTGATCTCGAAGTCTGGCTTCTACGAAGTCCTTCATTCTGTTTAACAGTACCCTGTTGAAGACTTTTCCTGGTATTGAGAGAAGAATGATGCCTCTGTAGTTCTCACACTTGCTGGGATCGCCTTTCTTTGATGAGGTGTCCCTTCCAGTCCGATGGTACTTGTTCCTCATCCCAAATCTTGTTGAAGAGAATGTGAAGTATTTTTGAAGTCTTTCATTCTGTTTACCAACTCTCTGTTGAAGACTTTGCATGACTGATATTGAGAGAAGTGTGATGCCTGTTTAGATCCTACACTTGGTGAGGTCGCCCTTCTTTGATATTTTGAGGCTAGATCATCTCCTCTTTTAGTTTTCACCTCCTCCAAGGTCATTGGGAACTTTTTATTGATACAGATATGGTCCAATGCGTTTCAATGATTCCAAGCACCTCCAGGTTGTTTCTATTGATCTGTGCAGACATTCAGAAGTCTTCCGGTCTCTCACATTGTTCGAACATCCAATGTACTTAAAAGAATGGTTGCTGTGGCTGTGACTCACGAATGAACTCAGCTTTCATCATGAGATGTCATAAATCTTCTGAAAGAAGACCTTCTGACTCTGAGGGCAGAGTTAATATGTTTGGAATCATGTTTTCTTGTTAGCGTTTTTTAGCGTGTTAGTTTTCAACGGGATGTGGTCTCCAACCCCACACCCAACCTTCCTCTTTTATTCCGGCTTGAGATCAGCAGTAGCCACAGAGGGGCTTTAGGTGGAGGTCAACGGACATATTAGTTTCACACAATTATTCCCATTAATAAATTTAAATAAAGCCAGAAGTATTATTGTAGCAGAATAAACATTGATTCATTTTATTTTTCAGTTTTTTGTCGACTGCTTACAACTGAAACATACTAGCATTAATGATTAGAAACCGGTGTACGTACTTTACATCATGATTTTGGAAAGGTTCTCATCAATACAGATTAATAAAATAGCAATGTGGACTCTAATAGATAATATGTGTATACTGAGTAATGTGAATATTTCTAGGTTAACTATACGAATATTTTAGATTAGTGTACTAAGAACATAGAAACATTTATTTTGAGATAGGATATCATTGTTATAGTTATGTAACTCTCAAGGCAAAATTGGTTGAATAATAAAAATAAACAATTATAGTTACGAAACGAGAAATTACTTATCAAGCACGTATGAATGAGTTTACCACAGCAAAACAAGATTGATAACTGGTGCTTTTTGAATTTTGAGATTTGGTTTAACCTTTTTTACAGCAATCGCTTCAGCAAACCGTTGCATATCTGAATTTCTATTTTTATGAATTTAATTTGAAAGACCTCGAGACGTCAACATCATGACTACTGTCAAGAGAATGGCGTGCAATCGCACTGCAAACGCACTGCCGAGATGAGGACACTAACCATCTTTTCTGATCACTTGATATTTGTGCTTTGGCACGTACATGCAAATTGGTAGATACAATCTATAAGTAATATAGGGTAGCAATTTGTCTACATATGATTGTCTTAATGAGTGATTCGTTTCGTACAGGGGAATAAATTTGGTAACTGGATATATCTTTTTTGTTATGGCTTTTATATAAAACCAATCTTTCCTGCTTTTTCATCACCCTTGAAGCCAAGTCTTAGGAAGATAGACCTCTTTTTAACCGTACCAAACTTCATTTATTTTGATACTTGTTTATGGACTTTTGCGAATAAACATTATCAAGTAAGTAATATTGATCTATCTGGCTTATCAACTAGGTTTCCAACTCCTCAAAGTGATCTTTGCAATTTACTATATTTTTGTTCGATTTCTTTACTACTCAATCTATGCATTTTGAAAGACATATCCTGTAGATAAATGCCTTTTATGAGAATCATTCAAGTGCATGGTTACGTCATCTGAGTTTAAGATGGTCGCGTGATATAATTTCTCATCTAAACTTGTTCAATTAATCAGGTCAGCTTATGCGTCACACATGAAAATGAAAAAACATTGTATAACTGAATACAATAAAAAAAAATACATATTGGTAGTGTGTTAACAGGTGTACTAAGTGTGATACGAATAATGAAGGCTTGACCAAATGTTTCAGAATAGGTGGTATTCCAAAATTTTGTAAAAATAGACAGAATAATCATCATTAAATGTGTGTGAGATAATGTAATAGAAACTGTTTGAATAATTTACCAAAAACAGAATATTTAGGGGAGAGAGAGAATGCAGAAATACAGACGAACGAACGATATGAAAAATCGTAATAATGAATTACTAGTAAGGATTGTTTTTAAGTTTTATCCGGCTAGGAAAGCCACAACAAAGGATAGGGGCCTGCACCACCATAGCTTCTGCTATGTTATTTTGGCAGACAGGCAGTATCCCGACCCGCTTACAAATTCAATAATTTGTGGGGAGCATAAATGTTAAGGTGCACCTTTTTTTTACCAGTATTTGTCTGTTTAATTCAGTAAATAAATAACTTATACTACAATATGCTCTTATTGTTATCATGATAATTGTTAGGATTTAAAATTATTTTCTTTGAATATTATTCAGATACCCATCAAGTTGCTTTTTTGAAACTTCAGAGTTTTATCATCAAGCAACAGTATATACTTATTTCTCTATATTTCTAAATAAAAGCATGATATTTTTCGACTTGTCAATTTGTTCACCCTGCAATTATCTATCTTCCAATCATATCTTATTTTGTTATCCTCTTACGAGTGTTTACTGCCATCCATAACTAACAGTTGATATGGGTTTGTCGATAATCAAAAGTAGGACTTGATTTTCTTGATATACATATCGGTTGGTTGACGAGATTAAGGCTAACCCCCTCCATCTGGCACGTAGGGTACAATGATTTTAGTTTTAGTTTTGTGCTTTATTTCTTATTCATCCGTAACAACGATAGCAGAATAAACAAAAATCCTTTTTCACTACATACAATTACGTCAGTATGATTGGTCCTAGTATTATTATGATTGTGTACCATTAGGACTTGTTGTGTTTATCAGCGTTTAGATGTGAGCAGTCGCAGAACAGTTTTTATGTTTAATAATTTAAAATTCACCATTTATATGGTTTTCGACAGTCAACTAAAAATCGTACTTCTTCGTGTTTCAAGCTGTGAACAATACTCGTGATTTCAACTTTATTTGAATCACTTTCGCTATTAAATCATTTGGATTCTAGTCAGGACCACAATAACAATTGCTTCAAATGATAAAGAATTTTAAATGAAATAGAATGTCTTTTCCATGAAATTTTTGTAGAAAAATGTTTTTCTTTTGAAAAATCCTGTCTAACTGAATTATGTGTTAAGTGTGTGGAACTTATCGGACTAAATAAGTCGTGCAGGTTTGAGCGAGTTAAATGTAAATCTTTGAAAATTCAGTTGTTTTAGCTGTCAGTCGTCCCCAGAAAATCAATGTATTTTTTTATCATTTACAGTTGAAAGTTAACGGAGAAATGTCCCTGGTACAGCTACGATTCAACTCTCAAGGATGTACATGATAATTTTAAATGATAATGTTCCTTTGAAAACTTTTGTTATTTTTGTAACTGTTAACAAATGTTTCCAGTTTAAATAGTTTAAGACCCGTAATTTTCTTTCTATTTATATAACTACTGTAGCCAGACCTTCAGTTTCTGGACTACTCATACCTTCGAAGTCTCTTGATTTTCGTAACATGCAAACTTCCAAGTCGTACTTATCTACAACACCTGTTCATCGACGAGCGTCACAGTATAATCAACAAATTCAGCATACTCAACAAGCTTACATTATACAGCCTACACAGGAAAATGTAGCTATCACAGATGTATGGGCAACTTGTCTTTCTATTGTATTCAACTCATCTAATTTGCCCACAAGTTGTCCTATGGCTATCAAATCCGCTTGGTCAATATTATTTCAACGAATAAGTACTATTTTTCCTTTAATTGACCCAAGGCAAGTCCACGTACCTACTTTTCCATTTCCTTGAAACAAACTAATCATTTGATTCCGTTTATTTCCTTCCTATATTTCTGTTTCCGCTAAAATTCGTCTTAATAGGGAGACAAAGTTGTTTTCGATGTAACTTTACTCGTCTATAATTATTGGCTACCGGAAAATATTATCCCAGTGCTATACAGCATGGTATAGCTTTATGGTTATTTACTTCGAAATATTTTTTTATGTGGTAACACTATATAACGACTGTCAATTTTTTATGCTTCACTTGGTATACATTCTGCAGGTATATATGTACTGAAAACCCACTTATATTTCACTTAAAATATAGTAGTGAAATAGTCGAACAGCTTTCCTACTTCCTTCACAGTTACATAAACGACCGTTAAATTATGAAGCTATTATTTTAAAAACTTTACTGTCATGCAAGATTATCACCCTATAGATGACGATAACGTTTTATTTTTTAATTTTAAAGATCATTTATTGTGTATAGACGGCAATTGTTCGTAAATCTTTTAGTGCACAAATAGCTGAAAATCGAGCATCCTCGTTGCTCCGGACTGGAAGTAAGAAACCTGCGAATGAACGTGAACAATTTATTCCTCTTTGGCACAATTACGTCGTTGTTGGATGCTGTATAGCTCCAAGTTCTACTGGTTTACGCATTTCAAAACCTGCAGATACGCACTATCAGCCGGAGTCTCTACTACAAAAACATTCACCTGACTTTTCGACGAAAGATTCTAACGAGTAAGTAAATGTTTCTTGTTTCAAACATATATGTTTTCATTACGGGGTTGTGATGATTGTTAAGTTACACATTTTTTGAAACCATGAATCGATCAATGTTACACCACCATTAGAAACCTGATGGTTTCAAAAACTGTGTAACTTAACAATCTTCACAACCCCGTAATGCAAATTACCTGTGCTCACTAGTGACTAGCTTCGTGAGGAATCTTCTCCGAGTTCTAGTGGGAAGACGTGACCAGTGAAGTTCAACCTGTTCGGCTGTAGACAGTAACTGCCGAAGACTGTGTATGAGGTTGCGCAACTCCGTGAATTGATCAAGTAAGACATTAACACCGTTAGATACCGGCTCAGTGGTCCGATAGTTAGGCGTTCGCCTACAATACCGAAGGTCCTGGGTTCGAATCCTGCGGGATGCAGGAGTCATGGATGCGCACTGCTGAGGAGTCCCATACCAGGACGAAACGGCCGTCCAGTGCTTCCAGGTTTCTAATGGCGGTCTAACATTGATCGACTCATGGTTTCAAAAAATATATGTTTTCCTGTCCAATAAATCTTATGAGTGATTCGTCAAGAGGAAGCTTAAAAAAGGACGAAATTCAGCTGTTTCAGCGTTTCGGTTCGCATTATATCTTAACTTCACCGCACTTCTTGGCTTTCATCATTATCAATATCATCGCCACACTTCTATGTTTTTCTCTGCACTTCAACGCGTAGAGTTCATCTTCCTCTTAATTCACGTTTCTCTCACTTTTACCGTCTTATTAGCTATACCGCAAGTTCTATCTTTAACTTGTTAGGATGTCTCCCAGAGGCTACCAATAAGCCGAAAAAATCGCATCCATTCACAAACTGATAGAATTCCTAGAATATCGACTAACTCACATTTGTAAAAATATGTCTATAGTGAATGGAAACTAACAATATTTGATGTGAACGAGTAGTAACAAACTAAACATTAAAAAACAAAGAGTATGGAGTAATAATGAACTCAAGGTTTAGTGGGCAAATCAGGAATGTGTCTGTTCCATCTTAGTCGCTTCTCAACTCTGTTACTAAAGGGCTTTATCTATCTATAAACTCCAACCGAGTAAAGTTCGCTTTCCATTATAGCTCAGATCATCGGTCTATTCGCTTCTAACCTTTTCCTGTCTATTCTTTTATCAGGAAGCATCAGGAAAGATAGTTTCTGAGTGTCCCGAGACAATGTTTGTAAACACTTGACCTGAATAATATGAATAACATCACTAACCGTATCAAATTCTTCATTCGTACCAAATCTTAATATTGCTAAGCTGTATCGGGTTTCAAAAGTATCTATCTATATATCTAGCAACTTTCTCATGCCTGCCATCTTCGTAGGGTATTAGTCGTCCACAAAAAACATTCATTTGCTTGTTTTCTCTGTAAATAATTTTACTCTGTTTTTTTATTAAAGTATTGTAAGCCCTATTTCATTGCTTCCAGTTGTGACAATGATCGATCTCCTACTCAATCAGACGAAGTGGTTAATCAAATGACTGATTCGAATTCCACCTCATCGTCCAATCGTACAGCTGTATCTAATTCCCCATGCACTACTAGTTGGTCTAATTCATCAGATTTAAAGCATTCAGCATCCTTTGGAAAAGTGAACGCTAGAGATTTAGTCAAGTTGTTAGTTCCTTTGTTAAGATGTGAACAACCGGAAATAAGAGATTCAGCTATTGCTGGTCTTGGTCGAATAAATCCGGCTGCTTTCAGGTAATTTCCGTGTTATTTATCAATAAATCAAGTACAGTTTAAGTTTTTTATACCATTTCTACTCCCTAAATTATGTTTATTCCTAAACCTAACGGGGATTATTTGTTTGTTACTAGTTAGACTCTTAAGTTTAGTTTTCATTTATCTTGTGAAGAAACATAAACTTATATGAATGAATTGAAATTAATCATCTATCTACTGTGCATTAACATATTCAAGGTTAACCATAAAACATTGATAGTTGATTTTGTGCTTGTTTAATGAAGAAATGGTAGTAAGAAAACAACACCTAGCAATACAGGTAACAAATCTAACTGAAAGTTTTGGAGAAAACAAGACTTAGTATTCGGTGATTACATCGTATTGACTACTCGTCAGTTCTAAAATTCTAACTACTAACTACGTTGAACAGAATGAAAGATTCAGTTCGAGATCAGCAGGCTAAATTATATAAAGGATCTATCATATATCGACTAAATGGCGTTACTGTGGAAACCATCAGTATGCATAGACTTCCTTGATTATGAAAAAGCGCTTGATAGCTCTGATAGGGGTACTTGTTAGACGTTTCTCGACCCTACCGTGTGCTTGAGAAGATTCTCATCATCATACGGAATTCTTACAACCAATTGTACTACAAAGTTGTCCGTGTTGGTAAGCTCACAGACTTGTCTAAGTGAAAGCTGGTTCCTTACAAGCCTACCTGGTCTCACCTTTTCTGCATCTTGTCACTGAAGGATTATCAAGACGTCAACATCTGGAAAGTAGCCAGTGAATACGGTGGACAACTCGAATGCAGCTGAGTTATCTTGACTTCACAAATGTTCCAGCTGTTCTATTTCACCCACAACAAGTGCAGATGAAGACGACCAGTGTAGCAGCAGCCTCGGCAGCAGTAGGCCTTAACATAGGAGAAAAAGCAAGATCCTTGGACAACACAACATGCACCAACCATATCACACTTGACAGAGGAGCTTTGGAAGATGTTAAAACCTTTACATACTTAGACATCATCATTGGTAAACAAGGAGGATCTGATGAAGATATGGAGAAAGTACGAAGCGAAACGAGGACCACATCCTTTTAATCGAAGTAACATCTAGAACCAGCCAACACCAATGACCGAATTTTCGATACAAGCATCAAGACAGTTCTACTTGATTAACCACAAAGCCATCCAAAAGATACAAGTGTTTATAAACAGTTGTCTACGCAAGATATTCTGAATCAGTTGGCCAGCAACAACCCCTCTATGTTAGAGAACAAACCAGAATACAACTGAGAAAAAAGTTCGCTAAAAGCAATTCAGACACATTGCGGAGATCTCTCAGCTGCATCAAAAGGTGAGCCCTAACTTGGGTCAAACAAGGCCAAAGGTAAAGAGATAGAACGAAGAACACACTGTGCCGAGAATCTAAGACTGACACGAAAAGAATGAGTAGCAATCGAATAGAACTGGAAAGGAAGGCCCAGGACAGATTAGGTTGGAGAATACTGGTCGATAGGCTTATGTTGTATTGGGAGTAATAGGCGTTAGTAAGTAATTATTAGGATTGTTGCATTTTCACACCATATTTACAATTTGGCAACATCATTAAGCTATCTAAATTAATTGTTAATTTTGTGTATTTTGAAAATCTATTAATACCGATTGCATGAAAATTCCCTTATCTTGATTTTAATTTTTTTCGTAATTCAAGTGGTCCATACGTTTAACCTATCTAATCATTTATGCACGCATGTTTTTCGACTGAATTATTTCAGAGATGTACTTGAGGATTTGCAACCACTGCTCAAAGAATCCTTCGATCGAAAACAGGAGAATTTGCGCCGTCGACGCCGACGTGATGGCTTAAGATCTGCCTTAGTTAAAACTCTTTCACTTATGGCACAGACTGGTGTATTCGCATATCCGTGAGCTATTTTATCATTTCAACATATACTGTAACTTCTTTTATTCTACATTTTGTAAATTTCCAGCGAAATACTTAAACTAGTGGCCTAATAATAATAATAACCGTAGTAATAATTTCCACCGCGTTTTAAAATTTCATCCGATATCGTTAATCAGTTATTCGAAACCAGATACTATATAATTTTGTGGTCGGTGAATGGTTAATCGAGTAGATTCGTGACATCACAAAATCATCATCTATTCCGAATCAGTCAATACCGTTGATAACAGTTTTGACTTAGAACTTTGCGTTTGCCATGTTGAGGCTTATCTCTTGATAATTATTGATTCATTGCTACTAATTTGTTTGAAAGGATTGAAAACAGTCTTCAATTTCGATGAATCTTCCACCTAATCGCTCAATCGATCAAGGCTGACATATTTTGCTTTTCTGACAATCTTCTGAATAATTATTGATATGTTTCATTGAAAGTGTTCACTACTTTCCTCTTCCTAAATGAAACGTTTGGATAAATTCATCTCATAACTAGATGTTGTGATAAACTTTGATATATTTAATGTCCAGCGTCAAATTTTAGGGTATATTCATTTCAAACTGGTTATATATTACTTCGTTTTAGATAATTTGTTATTTTTCTGCTTCCATGTTTTAACTTGCAGCGAATCAAATATAGTCACCCCTCAAGGATCTTTAATTTGTCAGCTTCTTGATTATATGGATGGAATGAGGGGTTATTTGGAATCAGTATCAGATCATTTATTAAGTCCAGTCAGTCATACGCATCAATCATCTTCATCTGTAAATCCATTAGTTTCGTTGCCGTCCGGTTCCACTTCTCAACAAGTAACTGCAGGTGGAACTATTTCGACTAATCATCAGATGAGTGGATCTACGAATCCTAATTCCGTAATGGCTTCTTTATCTACTCCTACAACTACGGGACCTTCATTAGCGAGTTATTCATCTGAATTTTATTTATTGGGTGAAATTCGCTTACATTTTTGTATTTTTATTAAAGAGCTAATTCGACGTTTACCAAGTAAGCGGTTGTGAAAAAACTTTTACTAAATGACAGCACTTATTATTTCATTACTTACTTACTTACATAATTACATACTCCTGTTACCCCCAATGGTGCATATGCCGCCGGCCAGTACTCTGCAACCTACTATATCCTGGGTTTACCTCTCCAGTTTCTTCCAATCTTTGTCCATTCTTCTCATGTCTGTCTCTACGTCTTGGTGTAATGTGTTTCTTGTCTTTCCTCTTTTCCTTTAACTTGGAGGGTACCAAGTTGGTGTTTGTCTTGTGATGCAGTTTGGTGCTTTCCACAATGTGTTGTATCTTACGCACTTCCATCACTTGTTTCTGATTTCCTCCTCCACCGGAATCTTGTCTGTCCTTTCCCACATTAGGTTGTTGCTGATGGTGTCTGACCAATGTGTCCAAAGTATTTTGTGTCGATAACTGTTAATGAATACTTGTATCTTCTGGATGATGGCTTTCATAGTTCTCCAAGTTTCCGCCCCATATAGTAGAACTGTCTTGACATTTGTATTAAATATTCTGATATTGGTGTTCGTTGACAGTTGTTTTTAGTTCCAGATGTTTTTTAATCGTAGAAGTGCTGCCCTTCCTTTGTTAATCCATGTCTTTACATCGGCATCAGATTGGCCTTGTTTATCAAAGATGCTGTCCAGATATGTAAAGGTTTTGACATTTTCCGAAGCTTTTCCGTTAATTGTGATTTGGTGTGCACTCGTTATATAGTATTTTGGGATCTTGCTTTTTCTGTTATGTATGTTGAGACCTACTACCACAGAGGCTGCCGCTACATCAGTCATCCTCCAAGGCGTCTCCATCAAGAGTGATTTGGTTGGCGCATGTAGTGTTGTATCAGAGAATCTTGCTTTTCACCTTATGTTTTCTGAGACCTGTTGGTGCTGAGGTTACTGCTACACTCTCGTCTTGTCTTGCATTATTTGTTGTTGCGTATGCGATAGAAGAGCCGGATTATCTGTGAAGTCCAGATTGTCTAGATATATCGTGTCTGTCCACTGTATACCATGCTTCTCTCTAGACGATGACCTCTTCATAATCCAGTGAATGACCAGGAGGAATAGAAAAGGTGTGAGTAAGCAATCTTATCTGACACCGTTCTCCACCTCAAACGAGTTTCTCAGCTGTCCTCCGTTCACGATTTCGCAGTTTAATCCATTATAAGAATTCCTTATGTTGTTGACTATGTTCTCAGGCACGCCGTAGTGTCGAAGAAGCCTCCATTGTGTTGTCCTGTCCACGCTATCGAATTTTCTCTGGTAGCCAATGAAGTTGATGGATAGTGGTGAGCTCCTTTCAATTGATTGTTCCACAATGATCCGTGATGTTGAAATTTGGTCGGTACATGATGGAACCTTACAGGATTCAGCCTGTTGATCTCGAAGTCTGGCGTCTACGACGTCCTTCATTCTGTTTAACAACTCTCTGTTGAAGACTTCGCATGACTGATATTGAGAGAAGTGTGATGCCTGTGTAGATCTCACACTTGGTGAGATCGCCTTTCTTTGGTATTTTGATCAGGTATCTCTGTGGGTGCTTGTTCCTAATCCCACATCTGATGGCCATATTTATCTTTTCAATTGTTGGTGGGTCAACATCGATTGGGAGGTCCGTGGATGTTGATGTGATGTTGGGTGGGTTCAGTGGAGCCGATCGATTCAGGATTTCCTTAAAGTGTTCTACAGACCTGTTTCGCTGTTTTTCAATGTTATTGATTACTTAGCCTTCCTTGCTTTTCATTGGTCGTCCTGGTATACGATAGTTTCCAGCCAGTTTCTTTCTTGTATCGTACAATTGTCTTGAGTTTCCTTCTCTTGCAGCCTTTACCGCCGTCATTCCTAGATCTTCCACATATATACCTTAATCGGCTTTGATGCTTCTCTTCACTTGTCTTTTTGCTTCTGTGTATTCAGCTTGTGCCTTAACTTTCTCTGCTCTTGTTCGGCTGATGTTAATTGCTGCCTTCTTGTCCATGTTTTGTTGAATTTTATCCAGAGTACCAACAGGGACCCATTCCTTGTGATGGTACTTCCTTCGGCCCAGAACCTCCTGATATGTTAAAGTGATTTCATACTTGATCACTTAGTATCAGATTACGTTCATCGTATTATCGTCTTTCTTTGCTTTGAACGATGATCTTATGTTTATGAGATTGCCATGCTATCAGTACCTTTTTCGCTTGTTTTGACAGCATCAGTGCAACTCCTTGTGTATGTGAGACACATTTTTCTTCATGGCGAGAGTATAACAGCAGCTCTCTTGAAATTAGCCTCAGTTATCTAACTTGCGTTCAATGTGTTTCACTGATTCCAAGCACCTCCAGGTTGTTTCTATTGATCTGTGCAGCCATTCGGAAGTCTTCCGGTCTCTCACATTGTTCGAACATTTATAGTACTTAAAAGAATGGTTGCTGTGGTTGTGAGAAAGGGCGTTGGTCTGGTAACTTGCGAAGGAACTCGGTTTTCATCTTATGACGTCATAACTATTCTGAAAGAAGACCTTCTGACTCTGAGGGCAGAGTTAAAATGGTTGGAATCATGTTTTCTTGTTAGCGTTTTTTAGCGTGTTAGTTTTCAGCGGGATTTGGTCGCCAACCCAACACCCAACCTTCCTCTTTTATCCCGGCTTGAAGTCAGCAGTAGCCACAGAGGGTCTTGAGGTGGAGTTCAACGGACATATTAGTTTCACACAATTATTCCATTAATAAATTTAAATAAAGCCAGAAGTATTATTGTAGCAGAATAAACATTGATTCATTTTATTTTTCAGTTTTTTGTCGACTGCTTACAACTGAAACATACTAGCATTAATGACTAGAAACCGGTGTACGTACTTTACATCATGATTTTGGAAAGGTTCTCATCAATTAAGATTGATAAAATAGCAATGTGGACTCTAATAGATAATATGTGTATACTGAGTAGTGTGAATATTTCTAGGTTAACTATATGAATATTTTAGAATAAATTGATAACTTCGAACATACAAAATGTATTTATTGTAAAATTATATTCATCAAAACATCAATGTCAATGAGATTGTTCTTGGGTAAGTAGTGAAAACCGCAATTATGAAAGATAAATAACGTCAGAAACATTTGTGTACCAAACTATATTTTAATTATGCTCAATCATCGATCCTATGTGAGTCAGTAAATGTAAGATGTATCAATGAAAAAAATGAGATGATTATTCTTCAAACAATGTAATCGCCATTGAATTTCTGTGGACTGATTTAACTGTGGCATGTGTAACGCATGCTCAACCACTATCTACTTTAGCCAGCGATATAGCCTGCTGTAAGTGTGAGTTCGAGGAAAACTGGAACCTGTTAAATAAAGTCCTGGATTTGTTGTCTGAAATTATTAACTGTGTAATGGAATCGTATCATTTCATACAAACTACTTGGTTGGTGTCGCTGTAATATCCGTGATCAATGGTGACTGCTGACGCAATCGAGAGTCGATCACACTGACATTGATACATTCACTTTTAATCTTCCCCTAATCTTGTGTCCCAATATTCTCTGTGGCCTACTTTTTGATTCTGACGTTTTAGACCGTTTTCACTTTGTTTAGTCTTTCGTTTCATTGTTATATATACAGTGCTTCAACTTTTATGCTGTTTTTCCCACTAATTCCATATCGTCCTGCTCGTGTGATATAGGACCTTTAACTAACGCATATCTCTGTTAGGCTGATGATTATGACTGACTGACGGATGTTAAGTACTTCAGAATCCTTGTGGTTGTCAATTTGGTTTTTTTCCGACTAGAGGTCATGTTTTCAATCGTACTTCTTTTTAGTTAATGATAGTAATCATGATTAATTGTTCATTATTCATAGTTATTCCTGTTGTATTCTATCGTTCATACTTTCAACCTACATTTTTATCATCTACTTTTTTCCATCATTTAGAACAGAATCGTACAACTTTATTACCTTCAACACTAAGGCATCAACTGTTCATTTTGTTATCACATTGGAGTGCTCATCATGACCATATCATGGGAACGTAGTAAGTTTATTTCTACTTCCCATCAATGCATTCATGAATTACATTTTATATTTAGTTATATATATGCAGTATTGAGTTTCCAGTGTTAAAAGCCTCACGTGAAATCATCGTAAACCGGTATTCCTGATGACTCAGAGCTGTCAATATATTGTTTTATTTAACTCAATCTTAAACCTTAAATATTTTTAAAAGATGCAACTTCATAACATTTCATCCCTTAGTTGTTTTATTGTTCTATGTTGTTAAGTTTTTCATAATTATGCTGCATTTCCTAATTGTCTGACAGGTCATTGAAGATTGTCAGTATTTTATAATTTTACCCAGCACCATTCTAACCAAATCGGCAGTTTATTCACTTCTTTTTTATTGGATTGTCGGTTTAAAATCAGCTTCTTTGATTTAGACAACTCGTTAGGGTCTGTAACTTTTCTATTGTAGATATTGAACTTTCAGCTTGGTATGTTAGTCTACGGTTTCTTATTAGATCGCTTACTTTATTTACTTACACCTGTTACCCATGATGGAGCATAGGCCGTCAACCAGTATTCTCCAGTCTACTCCAACCTAACTTGCTAAAGAAACGCTAACCAGTAAAATCAGTTCAAACCATTTTATTTGATCAGGTTTCACACACCAGCATGTATCTGATCAAAATCTATCTATCCAGTTGAAAAATGTAATTCTCATTGGAACTTAGGTACAGTAGATTGATCCTAGAAACTAGCATTTTTAAATAATCTCTTCAAGAAATAGTTTATTTAGACGCCAGTAGTCTAGTCATTACTATCACGTTGTATTGAAATGCACGTCAAAGCCCAAGTTCTATTATAAATGAAATATTGCAGTAGTAGTCACGTCCCTTCATATATTCTTCCGAGTATCGCATTTTCAGTCGAACTACTTATATCAAGTTATTTTGCAGTTTACTAAGGTATTATACTAGAATTTGTAAACGAATTTATACCATGATTGGTTATTCTTTTGAATGCCCATATCTTCCGTGATTTTATCTGACAATTGGTGTAAGTGATTTATAGTGCTACCTTCTAATCAACGTGATTGAAGCTTATGTTAGCCTTGACGGCTGCTGATACACAATGAACAGAATGTGCTTAGTGGTGGAATTTGGGACGCGCGTTTCGTCTTATTTGTAACTTGTCAGCCAAATGCACCTGAATCCCGGCTTTAATATTCACTGCGGGACTGAAACCTAGTGCCGTTGCGTTAATCAATCAGCTACTGGGTCTGGATAGCTACCCGCTTATGAAACTAGTATGAGATTTAATTTAAAAATTTTAACAGCCGAATAATCCAGGTCATTTCAAATTTGACAGTCGTTGTTTCATTTTCTACACGACGTTATCATCTGTAATTTTAGGTATAAAATAAATGATTTTCCCAGTGTACTCGAAAAATGTTTGCTGGCACGACATTTTGTGATTATTTTGAGATTTCTGAGCACTGATCACAGGCTTTTTTTTCTTCTTATTCTGTGTATTATGAAATAAAAGTTACTCATTTCGAATACTGTAGAGATATCGCTGCGTAACCTAATTAATTTGTGTGCAAATATATTCACACTGGGTCTTCTTCATGAATCTTTTTCAACCATAAATAGATTTTCAGAAAATTTAACAGTATCTACAGCGTCCTCATCTTTACGTTTGTTACAAATTTTCGAAGAACAATTCATTGACGAATCATGGTTAGTCACTATGGTAGTATGAAAAGGTCATTTATAAAAAAACCTTTACGTATTTTAGCATTTCCAACTAACCAGCTTGTTTATTACTCAGTGAACTGTTGATAAAGGATATAATTCCCTCATTTTTAAATTTCTGGATTCTAACTGTCTCGATCTTATACTATATTCTCATCGATTATTACTCAGTTGTTCTTTTAATAGCCATAGATCTGAATTATCATTTTCCAAGATGCGTTTCATTAGATTTCTTTGAAATTAGCCTAACGTTCATGTTATCAGCTTTGTTTAGGTGTCAGTCGTTTACAAATAAATCATCCATCTAGCGAATTTCGATAATCCAATGAGGAGTTGATCAGAACTGTGATATTTTAGCGTCATACATTTTAACCAATCTGACCACACATTTACTTGTTGAAGGCTTTATATATGACCTTTATTTTTCCGTATATAAATGCTTTAACAAGCAAATCTGTAGACAGCTTGTTCGAATTATGTCATGCTAATGAACCACGTAAATTTGACATACTTCATCTCAATGTATCATCACACATTTGTTGCAACACTTTTTGAAGTGAACATTTTAGTGTTTAGATATGGATTAGGAACATACTTATTCACCAAATGTTTGCTTTTTTTCAAGCCTAGGATCGGAAGGCCCATTGCCTACTGAACCTTATTTTTTCGATTCAAATGAACATACCATCGGAAAAATGTCTAATCCAAATGGAGTAGTTGGGTTTTCTCCATCAAATGAAATACCTCCTGGAATCATTGGACTTCATAACCAGTTATCAAATGATAATTTTCTACAATCTCTCAACAGCCTAGGTGTTAACAGTGTTCCATCAGCCGGTTCTTTGGAATGTAGTTCTAATATGAGTGCCTCATCAGGTCAACCTACCCAGAGTCCTACAATCCTGCAACAGAAAACGTGTGAAAACGAACAAATCGATAGAAATGAATCTGTGGAATATTGTTTATGGATTGATTTAATTTGGTTATCAAATCAAGCTATGGCAGCTTTGGTATGTTGTGGGCCAATATTCGATCGTTCTGCATTGCTACCGCAAGACAGTGGAAAATTAAACCAGGTAGTCTTAGGTATGGGTTCGGATGTATCATCTGCTTCTGGTACAGAACGTGGTTCAGGTTCAAATGTTTGCGTTCCTAGTTTTGGGTATGTACTTCGCTGGATTTCTGGACTTCTTGTTGCACGCGATACTGCTCTCAGTTCAAGTCCGTGGTTATGGTTTTGTCCCATCATAGGACGTGGTCTTTTGCATAGTACTTTGAATCCTGGAGGAGCGTCATTGTGTGGTAATAGTCATACTCGATCTCGCATAATAGCAGCTGGTGGTGGCCGTCGATTAGATTCTGTATGTTGTATTCTTTGATATTTTGAAACTGATTTCTTTTTATTTTCCTACATATTTTGAGTTTGATTAATTACTTGTATAAAAAAGGGACGTTTCTTTCACGCAATGTTATTTTTGTTTTATTAAAAAATACTGTTCTCCACAACCACCAGTACTAAAAATATCAGTGTTCCTATTAGTCACCAACTTAGAGATTTAATTGCTGGAATCCTAGTGAGAAGCCGTATCTTTCGGAGTTCAGCCATGTTTCGTGTAAGTTACATATCACTAATGAGAGTGGTTGATTTTTGTACAATATCATGAGTAAATTGAATTTAGAGATATAAAACATCCTATCAATGGTTTGAAGGTTTAGTATCTATTGAGAAATCTTGGCGTCGATTCTCAACAGGGTCGTGGCTACGCATTCCCGAGGGGTTGGATACTAGGACGAGGCAGCTGTCAAGCGCTTTTTGGCTTTCATTGATTATCTAACGGAAGTCAGTTCGTGTTTTAAAACTAAAATGCATAACAATTCCCGCTATCCCCTCTATGAGGTTTGTTTAGTTCGGTAAAGCTGAAGCAAAAAAACTCAGTCCTATTAGAATTCCAAACTGGAATTTATTACAGTGCCTTCCAGATTTCCTGGGGATGCATTCAGGAAAACTAACTACACATTAAGATTTCATTTCACTCAAACGTTTTCGTCTTATAAATCCAGTACTATTAGTGTAAGGTGATTTAGCTCTCCAGTTAGATATATTTTTTCTATTCAACTGAGCTTTAATATTAATACATAAGGAGAATTCACGATAAACATTCAGGCTAAAACCAATTAAAACGCATAACGGATTCATCAAATTCATTATTTTCTGAATCGCGAATAACAGCAGTTGTTTTTTACACTAATTAATTTCACTTCTATATGTTTCGTTTTAGTTGCTTCGACAACTAGGTGAAGAAACTCTAGTTCTTTTGTTAGATTTCAATTCTGAAAATACCGGTCTATTCAACTGGGTAATTGATCAGTGTTATACTGCATCGAATATATCATTATCCACAGCGTGTTTTGAATGTATTTGCCTTATAATGAGTAATATGTGAGTAAATATTCTCTGTTATCCATTCGATTATATATATTTATGATTTTTCGTTTTCATTGATCAGGCACAAAATTATGTTTTGCCTAAAGTAAAAATTTCTCTTCTTTCGAAATTTATGCGTTGTTTTATAGTGTATTTTTACTTTACAGATTTCTTTCATAACGCGTATTTAAATCAATGAATGCTGGTGATGTGATCAATACATGGGTGATAATTATATAATGCTCAGTAGTAATTCTGCTTCATTCATGAGCTAATTAATAGTCAAATGTAAACGTGTTTAGATCGCTTAAGTTCCATATCATTTTATGTTTTATTTCTCATCATCAGTCATAGTCACTGGCAGATCATATATGCAAGATATATTTTAGATCATAAATGCTTTCAATGATTATTCTCACCATTTTGTCTGTTTGCTATTCATTGTTGAATGAATTTATTTTCAGTACTCACTTTGTTTTTTTGTAAATATTCTTCTTCTTTTTTCTACATAGACCGAATTTCGCTTGTGATCATATTGTTTTGATAACTTTATGCTTCGTTTTTATGGATCATCCTTCAAGATTTCTCTCCGATAAAGCTTTTTATTTACTACGAATTCTTTACCAGCGTTTCATCATAGAAGTATGTCAATTTTAATTCGGCTTTGCATTAGTTACTTATTTTTTATGATTTTATCCTTAATGAATCTGATGAAGTCAGATTAGTCCTTAGGTGTTGACCTTTCCAATTCGATAGATAAAGCGTTTCCGTTTATGGAAATGATATTTCATATGCAAAATAAGCAAAGTACAGTTCAATTTGTGGATTAAAATGAATTTATCAAATCAACTGCTTCGCATCAGCTGCAAGCAGCCTAAAGTTACAAATAATTATATTATTAGAAGCGAAGTTTTGTGTACCTTATTGAATGAATTTTGTGTTCGTAGCCACATAAAAGCGTAAGAAATAAGAAGAGGACAAATTATGTGTAACAATATCCTTAGGAGTGGTTGGTAACCATAGTTTGAAGATGAAATCATGTCATTAATGAACTACTCATTACTTAAACCATAGTAGCTTTCTGCACTACGAATGTCCTTCAGTTGAATTACTAACTCATTGGGCTCGGATGTTATATTCAACTAGAAAAATGTAGGAAGAAATGGCACACATAGAAAAATGGACTTCCAATTAAATTTACTATGAATTATGGAAATATATCTATTAATATAAAATACCTTGTCTTCCAAACAATCTTTATATTTATTTCTGTTTGTTGAATAGCCTGGTGAAAGCCTTTTAAAACAAGCACATCCTACAGAAACTGACAAATCGTTCATTCTCATCGAAGCAGCTAATTCTCAGTCATCGCCAACTTCGTGCATACCAGAGTATTGTGACTGTTTTCATCTGCGCAATTATTTAAAAATAAACAAACTCTTTTATCATTCTTTTAATCATTGGTCTCCGTGTGAAGTTGTAAGACAGTTTTCTGCACAACATCCAGACTTTACCATCACAATATTTTCTGGTTAGTATTTTATTTACTCTTTTGTATTCCTTGTAGTTTTATGTGTTCTCTGTGTCATTTTACAACTAATATTAAGATTTCGTTGTGAGTAGTAATTGGTAGTGTTTACTTGTTAACGGTCGTTTAGGCAAGTTTCTGTCTTGGGAGATGAGGTGGCTAACCTCACACTCAACCCTTCTCCTTTATCCATGCTTGTAACTGACAATAATCTTAGTAGGGTCTATGCACAGTTAACTTGTGAGTAGTAGTAGACCTGAAATCATTTTCAAACATTAGGAATAACATATGAATCCTGAAGTTTTTGAATATTTTACGGTGGCTAATATTTGCAATAATAATAAAGTACTGTTTTGTAATTATGCTTATCTGATGATGGCTTTTATGTATAATCTGATTAGTTTATTTTCTTCATTTGGTTATTTGCATTGTAGAGATTTCTAAACGTCTAGAAAATTCTAGAGAGGGTTTACGTGTTCCATTATTACGTCTACTCTCAATTTGGCTTGTGAATGTGGAACTTATAGATCTTGTGGAAGATGATTTAGTCGATTCAACAAATCGTAATATAGATAAAGAGGATGAGTTTTCCGACATCGATAAGAATTATTACGGCTCTTGTTCCACTAACTACGAAAAGTCCAATAATTTGCCTGAACCTGTTGGAATTCCTCCATTTAAGGCTAATAATACCACAAACTTACTTGATGCATCAGAACAGCAACAACAAAGTAATATTTCCAAAAAAGATTTTTCAGAATATCGTACTCGTTCATCGAAACGATATAAACGTTCAAAAAGCTTATTTAATTCAGAATTACTCTATGATCATGATGATACTGACGCTGATTCAGATAATATTATTGATAATCGAAATTTCAAGTCATTAACATTGTTGAGAATGCGTGCACGTCAAAGTATGTTAGGTGAACAGACAGAACTTTGTAGTCCTCGATCTTATCATCTTTCAACTCCTCATAACCATTGCAGGAATGAATGTAAATCTAATGATACTACTACTAATCATAATGATCTACATTGGTCAACTGTCCCTCCTACTCTTCGTTCTAAAGGATGGGGATCCAAAAAAGTTAGTTGAAATATTTGTAATATTGACAATATTATAAAACTTTTCATATAGAAGTGGGATAGGTTCTTGTCTTCAAAATTTCTTTTCTAAAGTAGTTAGTTTTAACTTTTTTAATTAAGTTGCTTTTCATTACGTGATACTTTTAAAAGAATGTTTTACTCATTTCGTTGTCAATCGAAGTTTACTTGGCAACAGCTCTCGCCAAGCCTGTTTTGTCTTCTGCAACGTTTTGGAAATCAACACTGTACTTTTCAGTCTGATGATTGAATGACCTTTAGTTTTTTACAGACAGCAGCTCTATGTCTACTGGCATTTAACTCCTTCCCCTTACATATCACCTCAAAATACCAGTTCATAAAGGCGTTAGTTTCCAATGCTACATATGTTAATTGATTTAGCGATGGAAGAAGGAAAGTAGACCCAAAATTTAACCGCTGTAACTAATAAACCGGTTTTTCCCTTTGTTCACATACGATTTATTAAAACACTTCACATTGTATCATTACTTAACCCATTCGATACAACTGTTGGTTTCAATTTCAAAATACTTGTGTTGAAATCAAAGAAAAAACACT
Source organism: Schistosoma turkestanicum (assembly GCA_944470395.2). Lineage (NCBI taxonomy): Eukaryota > Metazoa > Platyhelminthes > Trematoda > Strigeidida > Schistosomatidae > Schistosoma > Schistosoma turkestanicum. Next base: position 13,375,071 of record OX103979.1, on the reverse strand, counting down.
TTTTTTATACATATTGTTACTAACCATTCAATAACTTTAATTGATAAGCAAATAACGATACTATGTCTGTCGGTTTTATTTTTATTTTCAGGCTACCGAATTCGTGCTTACAAACCTTTTCTACCTATCTTTAAGGCTTGCTGATTGTCCAACTTCATCTGAAGCAATAAAACAACTCTGGTTAACATTAATTCGTTACCGGCCAACAAATTTACGTGTGATTCTCCGATATCTTATTATTATTACTTCTATTGCACCCGGAACCCTGTTAGCACATGTAAGTTGCTTAGTTTCCTATTATTTATTTGGTGTTTTTTTTTATCTTAGTAGATCAGTCTGATCCTAAAACTGAATACATATCAAGCTATTTAAATAACATTACAACAACAATACACAGTAGCATACGTGTAATTAGCTGGAACGAATTTTCCAGCTCTTATTGCGAAAATATCAGTTTTTGAATGAGTACAAACGGTACAACTATCCTGCATATTATAGCTATAACATACGTTTAATGACTGAGTTAATCGTAACATATGTTACTCCCACTGCGATAATTCAGTATGGCTAATTACGGGGAGTAGATAGGAAAGCTAGTGACTGTCAGGTCAAAAAATGACGTCAGTTTATTAAATCATCGAATAGTATCAGAAAGAACAGAGTTTTTTGTGGAGGTTCATGAGGTAATCGTTATCTGTAGTTGAGGACTCCCATTGGTAAAACTGAAAAGGAGTTTCATTGGAGCAGATGTATCCATTATGTTTAGTATCCTTCCAAATTATTACCGTGTAACCTCCACTTGCTTTTCAATCCAAGATTTCGTCTGTTGATGTGAAGCTTTTCCACGTTTAGTTTACTAGTAATATCGTAATATGGCAATGCTCATAGCTCTCCTTCGATACCTAGAAACCACGGTTCTGCTTTCTCTTCTAGCTCAGGCTACTCTAATAGACAAATCTCAGAAGAGTGATCCGTTTGGTGGGGACTAAAAAGGATGAACTCAAGCAAGGAGCACGGGCATGTAAATGTATTTACGGTGACTGAGAATATGACAAGACTTTGTTATAGATCAACAAGAAAAATCCCATCTTCAAGGGATAACGGAATAATCACTAGGTAAATGGTTTGTTAATGGATTTGAAACCCCCAATAGGGTGGTGGTGATGGGAAGTATGGTGATCAGAACTGGTAGATATCTGTCTCAGTTCCTACATTGGTGGTGGCTAAATCTAATCAAGCTAATCACAAGTGTTTTTATCCAGTTTACTGCGCCTCACTAACATATGAAGTCAAGGAAAGTGAGGTATCTATGTAAACCGTAACCAAATAACAGAGAAAAAGAAGCAAGAAACTTATATAGGCTGGTATTGCTATTCATAACCAATTAGCTACTCAAACAAAACGCTCCTATCCATTCGAATGTCACAAGGTTTACATTCCTGTTCAACGAGTTAACTATTTCACCTGAAATCGCCTTAAATTCCTATCAACTATGATCATCATGTATAAATATCATTTAACTGACATCGAATGTCATCCGAACATCGAAGCACTGTAATATATGACATTTTTAAAAACCTGCTATCTTGATAATGCATTAATACAGATTTGTTTTTCGCTCAATTTAAGGTTAAACGTCTCCTTACTTATTTGGCTTCTGAACAAGCTGAAAGTGTCATAGGAGAATTAATGGTCGAAATGCAAGTTAGTTTTGATTGTATTGTTTTATGTTTTTTCATACTTTATGGCTTTTAAATTCGATTGTCAAAACCAAAATATAACTATATATCGCATGGCTTAAGTGCAAAATAAACGTTAATATATGTATATATAAATTCCAGATGAATTTCCATATGTATGTTTTCATACAGTTACCATTTTCATATTCATGTTCTATTCATAGAAGTTTCTTTTGTTTTCAGACTATCGATGGTATTGGTTTAATTGTTGAACCTATATCTAGTTTGCCATTCTTTCGAGTTAGTACCTCTACTCAACATCATCATCGTCAACCTACTGAAGAAATTAAATCTTCAAAATTTCAGTCATACGTTCAAAATAATTCCTCCTCAAAAACTATAAGCGGTTCTAGTAATACAGTTAATCAAGAAGGAATCGGCCAACCGGATGATGAATTAGTTGCACTTGGTTTAGGAAGCAAACCTTGTTCAAACACAACGACACAAGCGCGGACGTTACGTAGCGCTATTGGAGGAAGCTATAACTATCACACTATTGATGATAATTTGAATGTCAAGTAAGTTTTAGTATCTGTTTTGTTCATTCATACTTCATTCTAAGTTATATTCTTCCAAGTGTTTGAAATTTCTGCTCAATTAACTTAATTACCACGGTAAATTGATCAAATTAGTTAATAAGATCAGGAACCAGATTATGTACTTGACAAATACTTATAGAAACCACCTTGAAGAAGTGTTTTTTTTGTGTCTGTTGAGGTGTCTATACGTTTATGAGATAATATGTAGACTTTTTATTAAATGCTCTGAAGGTTTCCTGTTTAAAGTTGAGAATTTAAAAAAACAACATGTTTCCTGTTATTTTTTTTTGAAATAGGTCTTCTAATTTTAATGTTACAGTACGTCCGAAATCAGCTACCTGTCAACCATCTACTGTCATTACATCTACTAAGAGACACAAACAAACTACTTTAAACGAAAATCGAATACGACGTACTACAGTTTCACCGACTTCTAAAGTTCGTTACAACAGTCACAGCTCCTCTGAATCACCACAGTCAGAGAAATCCCTTGAATCACCAGCAGCTTTATCTAATTACCAGCTAGTTGAAGGAAGTGATGGAGAGCCGGAAATTGATGTTGATTCATTTGAAGGTAAATTATTGTTATAATACACTAGCTGCATCGAATGATGTCGTAGTGAAGGAATTACTTAGCGCCACCTCACACACGTTTCTCGAGATAGACGGATAGTCTCACTATTTCTCACTCATGGCGTATTCGAAACCGAATGCTAAATCAAATTGTTCTACTATTGTTGTGAATGAGAACACAGGTGGAGGCAACCGAATTGTATTTAACGAAAATTACATAGTTACTCAGTAAAATCGGAAAACCATATCGTAAATCGTTCATTTGCAAAAGATCAGTTCATCCTATGGAACTGGACTGTTCCTGCTGCCAAACATCAATCCATTGTCACTATTCATGGGTTTCATACAAATTCCATTGTTTTCTGACTCTTCCTTTCTTGATCTTCCCCCCATATTATGCTACCAGACTTTACGTTGACACTCACGCTATATACTACTTATAAGTAGTTCGCACCACAGCACCACACTATTATTTGTACAAACTTAAGCACTAACCTTTTAGAAAATATTTTGTTGCTTTCAATAAGTTTTAACACATCAGTCTGTTGCTTGATATGTGCTGATGGTTTGCTCGTACACTGAAGGAATATTTCTCCTTGGAATACCCAAAAAGATTTATTAGTGTTGATAATCTCATCAAATTGGGAACGTGACTGTAAAACGAGGCACAGTGCCACTCCACCAAACAACCTCTTCTCTTTCGCAGTCTTTGTGAGAAGTTAACACCGAGCGTAATAGTGGTCATTCATGGAGAATACTATGAATATTGTTGCACTCACTGCATCCAATAGCAAATACTCATCTTGCGTTGAATTTCCTGTTTTTTTTTTATCTTATTTCTATAAATCCATATTGCTTCTGATTAAAGGACTTGACCACTAGATCAGTCTACCAACTACAGACAGGAGATGTTGAGACGTTAAAATTAAGGGAAACGAAATTATTACTTTCTTTAAGTCACTTCTTTGTTTCCCTTTTAAACGTTGTTTAACTGTACTGGATAGCTATGATTATTCGGAAAAGTTTTTGAACTATCTTTCATATTTTCATGAAATGTGATTTTTTCAAACTCTGTTTCCTAGGTTTCAGGAGGCGTGGATTGACTTTAGATGATAAATATGCTACTCTGCGGGCCAAAGACATTGCAAATTTATTAACACCACCTAATCCAAAAGACATTCAATCAAGTGATTCCGATTCCAATTGCGAAATACCAAATTTATGTGCGCGCGGCACTACATTTCCCACTACTTCTGATGTCCACGAGCGGTCTGTTTATTCATCAGCGCTGTCCAATCCGCTGTTTGAAACCAACCGTTTGCCAACTACATGCAAAATTACGAGACAGTCGAAGTATTCTAGAGAATACAAAGAAAAACGATTCAGCTGTTTCAAAAGTCCGAAAGTTGATGTCGCGGGATCAGTCCCTTTTCACCACTCAGCTTCATTGCCACCTAGTCTTGCTTCTCTTCCTCCATTACCTCTGCCACTTCCTGCCAGCATTTCTTCCATTCTAAGTCTTTCTTCAAAAGGATCTACGGGGTCTAACACATGTATATTGCCTATATCTCCTGTCACTGCTGATAGAAAAAGTACTACCAGTTCTGATAAATCGGATATTAAGCCTTATACTTGTAGTTGTGTACGTAGAAGTTCGAACGTGGACGTAAGTTATCCAAGTAACAAAGCATATTTTGACTTCAATCCTAAACCACTCCCGATGCCTGCAACTGGAGGCTTCCATGCTCCTCTGGGTTCATGGTTGTCCGAACCGTTGGTGATTGGTGGATCAGTTGTCTTCAGTGGTAGTTGGCCTCCTGCAGGACCTAAATCACCTTTAGTTCTCATCTTGGCTGGCGGTTTAACTCAATCAAGAGGTCTTCATATAGATTGGAGTGAGCATCTGCCTTTAATGCTTCTCGGTGTATTTCTTGGTAGGTTATTCTCTGTTCTTCTATGTCATATCATCTTGCCTGTTTTCTGTTTTGCTAACAGTTTTGCCACATTTTAAGTTATTTCTAATTCCCATATAAAAACTATAAATTATTTCAGACAACTCAGTCATTAAATGGAGATAGATCGTTTGAGATTCAAATACTATTTGTTGGTTAGTATTATTGTTTAAGAATTAGTGGGAATAGAGTATTTAAGAACTGGATGCTTCCTCAAAATTATTTCCCCACTAGATAGTTCTGTTTATAAACATTTCATGATTGCAAAAGTATTCAAATGATAATTGAAACAAATTACAAATATTTCTTTTAGTTATAATCGATATTATTAAATTGTCTTCATTTATTATGTTTTAGCACTTTGTTTTTATTAATAGAAAAAATATAATTCAGGGTTTTTTTTACCTTTATATAATCAATGCAGATAATTTTTCATTATCTCTGTTACATACAGTTTTAAGAATCTCAATTTAGTCTTCATGTCTGACAGCTTTAATTCAAGCATACTTTTAGCCTTTTATCCTTAGTAGTAAACGATAAACACTGATTTATTATTCAAAGTTGATGGCTGAATGTTCATACAATTTTTCTCAAGTCTTTATTGATTTTGATCGTGCTTCAGTGATACCAATCGTGGTTTAAATAAGTTTCTAGATCCCCTGTATATCCATGTAAATTTCATTGACCAGATAAACGGCTGTAATTTCACAGTTTTTGCGATTCACTCGAAAGTTTATTTATTTTATCCTGAGTCTGTAAGCTTATGTCTAAATAACTAGTTATTTTATTTAAATCATACAATCAATGTGTTTTAGTTCTGTATCCAGTTTTATCATTGTGTTCTCATGATGACTAACTTTATCGAATAGGATTTGTTATCAGTAATTTATAAGTAGACATGTTCTTACAAAATATAATACTATATACTAATTTATACATTTGTATTAGGTGTTAAAATCTTCCGATTGATAGTCAGGACTGCAACTGATCAATCTAATTTAGCATATGTGCATCCTGTGAGGATTGCGTTGATATGGCCATCCATCTCTGCTTATTTATTGATTTCTTTTTCATAGGTATTGATCACTGCCGTGCACTTGTACAAGAAGAATCTAAACAGTTGTTAGTGTCTTTGTTAGATCAAGTATGTCCACATCATGATATGCTCCGTTTGTTACGACTAGAATTAGAGGCAAATCTTCATCGTCTTGCTTATCCCTCTGGTTTCCCTGGTCCTCGTGTTCAAGACTATCGTTTAACGTTAGATGGTGGGCCATATCGTGTGAGTTTAGTTAAATTGGTGTTTTAGTTATTCAAATTAATTCATTTTAGTGATTGAAAGCAAATGTTTAGTTTAGCAACAGATATTTAGTTTTCTGACTTCGAACAATAAAATGTGTTGAGACGGCTTGCAGAAGGTATGCTGAAGCTTCCAGAGATTTTCAAGAAGCCGAATAAATTCCATCCAATCACAGCCCGACAGAATTCCTAGCTCATCGAAGTAACATAGGGTGACTGGGCAATGGTGTGACGTCAGATTTGACCACTATTATAATGTTTCCAGTTCATACAAAAACTAAATACACTTGCTTCCCTGTACAATTCCACGCTTACTGTAGTAAACATTTCTGTTTTTTCGGGAGCGTTCTATACGTGCCAAATTTGCATACCGTATTAGCCGTACCATGTCGACAACCAAGCTTCTTTATTTATGCGTAACGTTACAATAATACAATTAATTTGGGCATAATAATATCCGATACAAAACATCATACTGACTTCACTTATTGTCTAGCAAGTATAAAATTTATTATTAGATACCGAAAATATTCTAATGTATGACTTCATACTGCGTCCCTAACCGTGACCTACATCACATGACAAAACAAAACAGAACATGAATCAGAATTCCGTTTCTGTAACCTCTCCCTCTCTACCGTGCCTCTATTCTCTAGCAGTCTGTGTATTCAGCCTCCATATACGCACTTTACATACAAACATCTTGAATGCATTACACTAAGAAATGGAAATAACAGTTGCACATGAATTAGTCAAGAAGTGACTGTTAGTAAGGAAGATTGTAAAAAAATTAAACATATCATAAAAAGTAGTTGATGGATTATTCTACTTAATTAAAATGAATACAGTTAATTAAAAATCATTGAATTTAAAATAAATTCATCTTGTTTTGTAAATACTATGTTGAATTACGTTGCGTTGTTATTAAGGGAAGTAAGTTGAATTATTGTTCACAAATGAAATGAGAGACGAGGAACTTATGGATGATCAATGCTCACAGCTTAATATTATTGTTAGAGGTCAAAAAAAATCAAATCTTTTCATTGAGAAAATTCATTTTTCTTTAGAGACTAGTGTAAAATCTTAATGGATTTCTACAACCGAATCTTAATCACTAGGCGTATTTAGTTGAGTTAATTGCAATATGCTAACGCAACCTACTTGTTGATTACAAGTTTTGATGATTAATTCCTCATACAAGTACTATCTCAGATTTGATATAACAATCTGAAATAATGCGAATTTATGCATGACTGGTTTTTAATGATATAACTAATATACTTGATAGTCTACCAATAGATAGTTCTGACATAATTGAATTGAGAAATTACACTAGATATCTGTGTCAATGTTTCACTTCTACCATTCCCAGGAAATAAATAACCCATAGACATGATAACAATTTGAACTGTTCAAAATTCTGAAATTTCAAATTATTTTTTTTATAAGATTACGATGTTGATTTGAATATCGAACAAAGGCAGGAGATAGTATTATTATCAAATGAAACGATATTCAGTTTAACAGGATGAGTTGTTTTAATACTACTGACAACGATGAAGTATTGAATAATAAAAAAGATTTGATAAGTGAAGTCGATGAGAATGATTCTGTGATCATCTGTGTTGTCTGGTACACTCTATTCACTCATGTTGTATTTTGTTTTTTTCGAATTACAGGAAAAATTCAATATGGTTCTTGATCCCTTAGATTTTATCGAAAGAGATCAGTTGTTTTCTTCATCACCTGTTTCTTCTGCAGCTTCCAAACACGACAGAAACAACAACTTCAAAAACAGATTGCCAGCTGAAGATGAGGAAACCCGACAAACAACCTCATCTAACTTAATGCCACTGAAAGATATCAATGTTACAGCTGTTTCAGCTGCTAGTCTATCTTCACCTAGCACTAGTCCACCAATAATTGAAAATTACCAAACTCATCCAACTATGTTAACTAACCAAGGTCAGTTGAGTGGCTCAATGTTCAGTCTTACTAGTACAGCAACCCTAATTCCACGTCATCATGAGAATAATCTCTTTGAGTCACAAACTTGCAATGACTCATCAATTCCTAAGCATAATTCAGTTTGTTATAACTCGGCGTCAAATAATTCAGAGAAGGAATTTTTACGTAATAAATCACATACAAATGCTGTTACACCTTCATCCGTTTATTCCAAACCACGGTCTTCAAAAAGTGTGATTTCAAACAGTGTTCCATCCAATAACCATTATTCATCGAAGATTGAGAAAACCAAGAGATTTAAGAAATCTGATCTTAAGCTATTGGAAAAAGCTATTCTACAACTTAAAAGTATACTTTTGAATAGGTTAGTCAATATATATGCTTTTGTTTCTAAATTATCTTAGCATGGTTTGTGAACAGGAATATGTACTACTATCAACAATTAAAGTAGTGCATTTCAAGTTCATCATACTAAACACATTTCTATAAAGTAGAAAAGAATATTATTTTTTTGTTATATTTAAGTTTCATAAAATGCACTTTGTCGTGTATTTGTAATGTTTCAGTTCTGGACAAGCCATATGGACTTGGGAAGATTTTAATGTACAACATAACTCGTTCGGTACCACCACAGTTCAGTATTGTCAAAATGAATTTAACCAGATTATAAACAACGAGAAACTAGAAAATAAAGAGTCAGTTATAAAATCAATGAATACTGTGAACTCCTTGGAACAGCTTGTTAAACTTGTTGCTCGTATACTTGCCTTATCTGAAGCTGGTTCTGAAGAGGCGGAAAAGTGTTTGCAGTGTTTACATGGCCCGCCACATGATCATAATAACCAGAGTTTAACTATGGCAGATGATGATTACAAAGATGCAAACATTGATCATTCAAATTATTGTATGGTTGCACGTTTATCTCAAATCGCTCTAAATACAGGTTTATCATGTCCTAGTCGACATCTTGCTAGTCGTTCCTTACAAATTCATCGTGCTCTTGGTGGTCATTTAGACAAGAAATCTTTTTCGAAATTGTTGGCTAGATTAGGTGAAACGGTATCCGATGGGAGTGAAGAAATACAGGTAATTGTAGTGTATGGATTTCGTTTCAGTTTTTATCACAGCGTTTGAAGGCACATATTAATCAAGAGTGATACTGCTATAGATATAGTTGTCCTTAAAATTTTGCATATCCTTCATCTTTGATTAGAACTGGTTTCGAAGACATGATAGGAGTAGTAATAACAGAAATTATATATGGATTTCGCAACATTTGGTTTCAAGAAGTCAAGTATGTTGTTGCACGTTGTTGATCAATAGAGGGCTTCATAACAACTCCATATTTCTGGTTAAACTTTTTGATAAAAAGAAGTCGAGTTACTAATAATGGACTTCATCCATAAGGAATAGTTTTGAAGAAAAAATAAAAAGCCGTAAAATCAATACTCTTATGGTTATCATTATTTAATTTTACGTTGTAATTCCGCTCATCGATATGAACTGCATACAGTTCTAAAAATGCAAATTTTCTAAATTGGTCTCCTGTTTAAAAGCAATGGCTCACAATCGTTCTTCATTTAGCTGTTGAGGTTTTCTCAATTTTCCTCTGCACGGTTCAGCTTTTCTGGTGCATATGGAAATTTGAAATGCATAAATCGGCAACCCTTTAGTTGATGGTTTTATTTATAGTTCATTAACTTTATTTTTTGATATATATTTTCTAACTCTATTCGTAAACACTTGGCACAGTTATTCAATTACACATGATACATTTAGCTGCTTAACTTATGTTACGTAATAAAACATTGTAGATGCACTACTATAGTAGCATTTGTTGGAAACTAATCTACGTACACAACCCTTAGAATAATTAAACCAAAGGTTTTACAATTTCAATTGTAGGATTAACAGCAGAAACCTTACAGCGAGTTTCAGCGAATTAGAAACCTGGTACTTGAGACTTGACTGCAGGATATGCCTAAAAGTTCCTGTAACAAAACAAATATGTCATAATAGTTGGATAAGAGATACATGTCGTGATCTGGTGAATAACAAAGTTTAGGATATCTTAAGTGCTGATTGCTAATATTGAAACGTCTGTTAATTGCTGTTTTATTTAAACAAATAAATCAATGCATTTTTTATTATCAAATAATATAAACCGATGTAACATAACCTGTTTTTCCTCTTTAAGTATATTTATGTTTTTTACGAGCTTACGTTTTTTGTACCATATTATAATACCAATGTTTTTATTCAACATTTTATTAGGGCTATGTTGCTGAACTTTTCCTTACACAAGAGGCAGCTATTCATCATTTGAAGTCAAAGAGTGATAGTTTTCTGGAATCAGTTCCTCAGTTTGCTTCTGAACCCACCTCTCCATCACCCAGTTCGCTTAGTGTGAATGGGCGTAAGTCAGCGCTAAATATGGTCTCAATATCTGACCGCCGTCATTTTCATCGTCATTCAAAATCTTCATCTTTGATTGGAAATCGTTCATGTCACTTAAATTCGATTATGCCTGCCAATGATTATTCTGTATCTAAATTAGCCCAATCAACCTCACCAACTTTAGAACATGCATCACCAACCTCATCATTTCCTTCCGACTCTTAGTAAGAGTTTGTTGTTTAATAATTTTTAAGGTTTAAAATATTTTTACTGTTTAACTGTTTCACTTGTTTTCTATCGAATTTATAAGCTTTTGCAAATTTACTCATTTTCAAAACATAAGAAGAACAAATCTAATAGAATGATCTGTCACTACAAATAACTAGTAGCAGCGTTACTGTTCGGTTTGCTGCAGATAAATCTACAGAATGAATATATTTTCTTCAGTATCATGTAGAACTGTAGAACTTTCAACCATTTAGCTTTCAAACTACACTTTACTCACCAATTATGAATTTGTTCATTTATATGTGTGAATTGTCGAAATCGTTCTTAATCTAATGAATTCCTTATCTTCAAATAAATAACACAATAATTCGGTTGGTCTTTTTTTTCCCTTTGTTAGTCATTTAACAAAATTATCTAATACTTCAAGTACTTCTACACCTAAGCCAAATAATAATGATAATAATAACAGCAATAACAATAGTATATGCTTATTACCTCCCGGAGAACGTGCTGATCTAATTATTGGGATCTTTTGGACCGGTGTTTTGCTCTTGGAATCGGATTTTGAAAATGAATATTTAGTTGGTTTAAAACTTTTAAATTTAGTTATCCCAAGTGTTTGTGCATCAAATTTAAGTCAATCGTCTGACGGTTTGAAAATAAATTTAGGCGACAAAGCGCAAAAAATGCTTGATCAATTACATTGGAATCCATATTTTCCTGGAATACTTAGTTTAGTGATTAAAGTAAGTTACATTATTATTTCATGATTAATCTTTTCCCCTGTATCATACATTCACATTTGTAAAGATCATATTATTTTCGAAAGCATAGGATTTTTTGTCAACAGTGAAAGTTGAACCATGTTTGAAAATACTAGAATTTCGTTCACTGGGCATTTCTTTTCCAAAGAGTAAGATTCACATTTTTCGCTATTTATTTGTAGAATATAAGTGTTCAATGTTTCTCGACGTTCGTGTATTTCGCACAGGTCTTCGGTAATCCCTGTTGGCAAATCTCCATTTTATCACTGATTTTTACAATACCATTATGGACACCAAACTATTGACCATTGTGAACTATCATGAAACTATAGAGCTAATCTATACTGAACATTAACCCCCACATAAGAAATCACTCGATTGGATTCTTTAATAACAATTTTGTGCGTTTTCAGTAAAATGAAATTTCCTTGAAGATGAATAATGGATAAGATAGTGATTGAAATAACTTCATCACCAGCACTATTTATGTTTATATACTTTCCGACGTTTTACACACTCCATTTTTTGAGTAATATTCTCACTGTGATTTCCGATTGCCAAATCACATTTATTTTTTCTGTTTTTACTTTCTCTTTAATATAGGGCTGTTCTTCGCCGAATCTTGTAGATCAATCTTGTCGATTACTCGTGTTATTAATCCCGTTTCTCAGTCATCCTTTGGTGGTACCAACTGGACGTATGGGATTATCCATTCAGTTGTCATTTCCTATTGTTCTGCTTACTCTTATGCCCATGTTGACAACAGCTTGGGACGAAGATCCATCTACATCAGTTCCTGCGAACCCATGTGATACTAATTCAGAACAACTTAGTTTCTTACAGGGTGGTTTTCTAGGTCGAGGTATATGTGGTTCACTAAATGTTATTCCTCGAGCACTTGGTTCATGGACTTCGAGTTTTTGTACTCCGTACACCTCGTATACGAATCAAAACACAGGGACTAATTCCAAAATAAGAACAGACAGTATTGGACTTTTTGCTAACTGTCCCTCAAATAGCCTTGGCACTTTCAGTGCTTATGAATCAACATCAAACTTAAGCACAATAGTTCCAGGAGGCACTTCTCGTGACGTACAGTTGACTTACAAATCACCAATTTTACGACCAAAGAACCCCATTTGTATTCAGGTATGTTCAATCTAAACATATTAACATCCTCATCCCTTTTACTGTAATCAATTAAAAAATTATTTACGATATTATTCGTTCTAAATTAACACAAACAGAAGTATCTAGCAGCTGTTTACTTTGCTTTTCAGGTGGCTAGTAGTTCGTATTTAAAGGACTTGTTACACGGTTATCAGGTCCCTTAAGGCCTAGGGCACTGAAGTTAGCTTTATTAGTTCACATTTTTTTTACCTAAATCAGTTTTAGATCGATCATTTATCTATATATCCCATTTGTATTATTTCTAAAGTAGGATTCTTTCTCGATCTCGCAATTCATTTCTGTTATTCGAACCCTATTTTTTCCAGTTCATATCTCACACTTTCAATTATAAAGCTCTGATACTGTCATCTGCAGTTGATATCAACTTTACTCTACTACCTGTGGTCTAACTGTCAACTGAGTTCAATATTCAAATTCTGTTGATTAAATTCACTCAAAGTTCACTCAAATGAAATCATCAAAATAAAATCATAACTGCTGAAATCTGAATGAAACAAGCAAAACCATTACTCATTCACCAATCAATAGTTTTATTTGATTGGGGATGGTCAACTGTCGGTGTTGTTGTTGTTGTATTACTATTTGTTTCCAGTGGAATCGATAGTGCGTTACGAAAGAAGAATAGTACTTTTAATTGGCAATCGTCAACTCAATCCTTGTTCATACCTGTCGTCCTCCTTCTTATTTTCTGTGTTGTTTGTTGTTTCTAAAATCTACGATAGTTCTAGGATGAATCATTTTTCTGTTTCAATAAATTAATTTTGAAACATTGTGAAATTTCCAGTCATCTATTGTAATTAATTATACCATGATATTTCTTCTGCATTTTGTTACAATGTTTAACTTATTTTTGACGTACATTTAGTTCTTGATCGGTTTAACATTTTACACATAAATAATTGCGTCAGAATAGAATTTGGTGAGGATTGAAATAAAAACTATACTGCTAAATTATAATTCTTACTGTATCTTTTTATTTATCTTTTACTGTTTTATAGGCCGCCGAATCACTTGCTCAGGCTGCATTGAAAGCTGATCCGATTCAATTTAGTAATCTAGCACTGATTCTGCGTCTTTATGCCTCTGGTAGTTTTTCCAAAGACGTTGATCAATGGAGTCGATGTGTAATATGCTATTTACTAGAAGGTTGCAGTTCAAACACATCACGTTTGTTAAAACATATCAATATGGTGAGCAACTTGCTGTCCTTTAGTTAAAAAATTTACTTTTAACGTATTATCATACGTTTTTGTAGTTATGTATTAACTTATATCATAAAATAAAATGTCGAAATCACTTTATAAGTACACTAATATTACTTATTATATTGTTTATTTTACACACAAAACTTGAATTTTGTACTTCAGTTTTTGTATTAACCTAAAGGTAAAAAAAAACTTCTAGAAACTATGTCATCTCAATCGTAAATTAGAATAATTTATGCAAATCTGAATAATTCTAGCTATTCTACTCTTGATTACAAAGTCAATAGTATGCTTTTTTCAAATAACATTATCATTACTCAAAATTATTATCTACTTCCTGTCTTTGGTTACATTCTTGTGTTTTACAGCTTCAAATATCATAAAATACTTCCTTTATTCATAATTGAATATGCTTTAGGTACGATTGTCATTCAGTATTGTAAACCAAATTTTATTGGTTTTTTCTTTAAATTTAATTATTTTTGTGAAATTGTCTAAATCTTGATTGTTGTTCCCTTGGCAACGTCCGTTTTCCCGTTCCACGAACACTAATCTTTTGGTTTACGATTGAGTCCTATTGTGCAAAGACTGTTGCAGAGAAAGACTAGAATCCGTTTTATAGTTGCATTATTTTCAGTACTGATTGCTAGGCAAACTGGATATAATGAGTCACATCATAACAACACCACTAGAATTTTTCAAATACTCACTGATTTAACCATTTATCATTTGTCGCATTAATACCACCAGCTGATCGTCAAATCAAATAAAATACTATTTAAACTTGTAGTAATTGTTCTCACAATGGTTCCATTCTCCTATAATGTTGTCATCCGTACATAGTTCCTAAATCAGAAACAGTTTTCATGTTATCGCATGATAGTTAATTTATTTAATCAAATACAATAGAATTCGTTCGTAATGCTCACTAGAAACATTGGTTAACTTGCTTGCCACAGGTATTTCACAACAAATTCATCATTAACTAATTGTTACGTGCTAGGACAATTATCATCTACGTTAAATACATATAGCTTGCGTCGAGTACTTTTAGAGAATACTTCTTCTCTATAACTGATAGTCGAATTTCGGCTAGTCACATTTTGCTACATTTCTCCCCTTTTTGAGATATTTACTTCAAAAAAAAAAAAAGAAATGAATGTTGTAATATTAACAAGATTAGATTTTTCTTTAAGCTTAAAATCATTGAGTACTTGTCTTAAATTTTAGCTTTTAACTTCTGGACCGCCTTGTCTTCAATTGCCTTTACTTAAAGTGGCTCATTTGTTTCTACAACAAGTTGATATGAATCAACGAGATACGGAATATTCATTACAAAATTTTATCACATCGATTGTTAACCAATTTGTTGGAGTAAGTAATGAGAGTTCTTTTTCCTCCTACTATTTTACAATTGATCTTACATTGAAATTATTGAATAACTATTACTGAGCAAGAAAAAAGCAACATGATCATTTAAGTAGACCGTGATTAAAAGACGGTGATTAAAAGAAAAAAACTATATTAGAAATGAAAACTATTAGATAGATTTGAACAGTTAAATTTACTTCGATTTAAAATCTATTTTCATTTGTTGGAGTGATAAGAAAGGCTAATAGAGCTACTGAATGTCGTTTTATTTATATTTATTACCCATAAACACATTTAAAGGTACTCATTCATCAGTACATTGAGTAGATACGGTCACTAAAATGTGTTGTAAAATAATTACTACTATACTTCATGAAATTTCTCACGAACTTGTATTAACTCTACACATTTTTGTTGTTTTTTCCCAACATAGACCTGTTTATGGACGCATGTTATTCCAATTTTACAAGTTACTGTTTCACGCTCAGCTGTATTAAACTCTGTTCCAGAAACACCTGCGTACACTTTGCCTGGTTTGGATCCTTCAGGTAGTGGTCGTGTATTAGATTATGCAATTGCTTCGGCAGCAGTCGCTGTTCCATTACCAGACAGTGAACCTCCTAGATTAGAACTCGGTGGTCCTGTGTTGGATTTCACTTTTAATGTTCTTCAAGAAGCTCCATTATTAGCTCCCCAGTTCGCCCCACCTCCATCACATCTAACTTCTGAAAATATATCTAAGGTGGATATACCAACATTTGATCATACCCCATTAAAACCAACTAAGAAAGATTTTATTGATGTTCATGATATTGGCTTGATTGAAATGTTTGTATCAGCTTCAACCGGATGGAACAAACCGGGAAATTCTCAGGTATGTGCAGTTTTTTCTCTCTCTGTAGAGCTTATGGTTGTTTCAGTGCTTTATTTTAAACTTATGACTACAAGGCTGTTCATACACATTCACTTGAGATCCTAAATACGTTCACACAGACTGGTCATTTGTTTTTCTTAACGGTGAAACCCAAACTAGTACGCATATAACTTCATACTCGTCGAATAGATCAGTGGCTGTTTGAACTAAATAGCTCAGGAAGTGCATTTTGACGTTTGATTCGAAGTGGACGGGTTTAGAGTCTCAGTTCGATTAAGAATATTAGGAAATAATCACATTCAGCTAATGATTTTTAAATGGGACTAAGCGCAGGTCACCGATCCCACCACTAAGCACAGTCTCAATATTAATATTGTTTTGAGTACTTTGTACAGTAAGAGGAATATTGTGCTGTAAATATATATATATATATATATATATATATATATATATCTTTAATTTTCTAAATCTTTTATTGATTGTAATCAAACCCTAACTACTTTCAAAGTTTTCATCATGGTGGTATCCCGAATGAGAATCCCAAATTTCAGTTGTTATACGAAAAGCTGAATCTAACTCTCAAACATTCACTAAACGATTTTCACTGAATACACTTCTGTTAATAATCAAAAACAGGTTCATTAGACTTCATGCTCAACTAAAGTTGAAGCCAGTGCCCCTTTTGACAACCAGAATCCCTCCATGGTGTTGGCAGCCGGGAAGTAACATTCCCCCTCATACCCATACAAACACACGAGACCGAATCGGTCAGAATCAAATCCTTCCTACACCTCATAATAACTCTAAGATTTTTTTTACATGATTCTCTAATATGTATTAACTTTTTTATTCATTGATGTATGATATGCTTCTGAAAACTCATAATCGTGATGTATTTATTGTATAAGAAAAAAGTGGTAATAGTTTTTTTTATTAAGAAAAGACTTTTTGTTGCATTTAACTGAATTTATACATTCACGTTTGAAAAATTATCGTTTTTTGATATAGTAAACTCAACAACTAGACTTTTATTATGATTTTTGACCTTTCCTATCTAATACTGTATGTGGACTCATAGTTTTTGTACTTGCGTACCAGTTAACCAAACGTTGGTCTGAACGTTAAAATTTGGATCCTCTTTAGAAAACTTTTTTGTTACTACTTAAATTGCGATTGAAAAGTGTCCTACAAACGTGTATGACTAACTGACTTTATGCTTTTTTTGTGGGAGAGGGATCACGCGTAATGTCATGGAATAATTCAGTACAGGATTTTTCTCCATGTAATATCGCTTTTTAAGGCAATTTATTTTGCCATTTTGTCTTGAATCAATTCAGTGTAACCTTTGTTAACGAATAGTCAGTGTAAACAAATCTACATATAAATGAGTGTGTGTGAAGTAACTAAATTGAAGTTAATGTTTGATAGTGGATGTCTTAAGCCATAACATCTATATTTGCTTAACGTTCATTTTAGACTTTTCAAATGATCTTTTACGTCTTCTCCAGAAGTTTTAAGTATGTGTGGTTTTATATTTTGATAACCTCTTAGTCATTCATATTATTACATCTTTCGGTTAGTGATCTTTACGTTAAGTACTTTGTGAAATAAACAACTCTTTCTATTCATCAGATACGTTTACGTGAAAAGCTCTATGGTCTAGTCAGTTGTTATGGCCTTCCTCCTCAACAGTGTATCAGTGCTCCAAGAAGTCCATCAGTAAGTGATTGTTTAACTTTATGTATATTCCTCTAGTTTCTTTTCTTTCTCGAGATTTTTCTTTGTGGCTGGACAAGAATTTCAACATCTTTATATCTAGTGAAAAAGCAGGGCAAAATGTTGAAGTCCAAAGCACATAATTATCAAGAACGTTTTGATATCTTGATAATTATTTTAGCTTGTTACACAGCTGTATTTTAAGTAATAAACTGAGTTATGTACATGAATCAATCACTGAGCATTAACAAATCTCCGTTTTCATTGATTTCTCCTACATGAACAACTCTTGGAATTACGAAATGACGATACTACTTATTTGCTCGCTTGAGTAGAGAGAGTATGTATTAGTTAATCACCTAGCCGAATAATTTTTTCATTTACTTGTAATTTAGGCATAAACTCATGAAAAAGACACCCAATTTCCTTTACAAATGACTTTTAAGCCCATTCATTCAGTCATACACTAGGTTTTGTGTAGCTAATAATTCATAGCTGTACAGTGCAGTGCAATCGTCGTCATTATAACGATTTCACTTGAGTTGATAATCGTTAATGTTTAAGTGATTTATCTACTAAAGTGAAATGGTTTTTGATAAAATCTATAATCAGACGTCGCTACTTGCAAAATTTAAAAATGAAAGCTCGTATGATGTTTGTATAGACTATTGAATTTCAATGTTGATTTCAACTCCAAATTCTTATTAAAAAGTTTTATTAAGTCAGTTGCGAACTTCTTCGTGCATACATTCTTATGTCATTCAATTTTCCCTCTTTCTATCCAATAAATAGGTTATATTCAGTCAATCTACTGAAACTTTGGATCCACAATTAAGTATTCACTCAAGCAGTGAAACGACGTCTGTAGTCGATATTAGTAATTCAGGTAAATAGTTTCTGTCTGAATTTTTTTTCTTCCGCATCTATTTCGATTGTTCACTTTTTTATGATAAATTTACGGATGGATGGATGGATGGTTTGCATAAAAGTTGAAAAAGATTATTTTATTGAAGATATAATTCATTGTCTTAAAATTTTCATATTAAGCGAAATGAACGTATATTGCATAGGACAGTGAATTCTTTTCAGTTTGTATTCCCTGAAGTTTCCATTTATTAGTTGAACAAATGCATTATCGGGTGGTTCATGCGTTCATTACATAATCGGGTAGTTCCTGGGCGGTGCAATAAACCTCCAGAAGTTCTCAAGAAGCCGAAACGATTCCATCCAGTCGTAACCTGATAGAATTTCTAGTGTATCGTTATTTCATACGGTGATTGGACAATGGTGTAACATCGCTCTCTGCAGATTGAATGATTATAATGGTGTTTTTTATCTAAACGAATACACGTGGTTTCCCTGTACTGAAGTAAACAATCCTGTTTTTTACCAGTTTTCGATTTTCTACTGAAAGGTGGTTATACTGGTTCAAATGCCAATGATTGTGTTCTGTATTAGCCCTGTCAAGTAGCATACTCAGTACATAACACAATACTTGTACCTTTTTAATAATATTTGTGATAGTTCTCCAAGTTTCAGCTCCATACAATAGAACTGTATTGATTTTCGCATTGAAAATTCTGACTTTGGTGTTGGCTGACTGCTGTCCTGAGTTGTAAGAATGTTGCCTTTGCTTTGCTAATCTGTGCCTTTATATCAAATACTCCCTTGTTTATCGAAAATACTGTCCAGTGGGTTTCATTTAGTCCAAGTACGACCAGCTTGCTTTTCTTCCATTTACTCAGCTACTTGAATGCTCCTTCTGTTCATAACGACACTGTGATATAAATCTGCCCGCTTGACGAGCTTTAGAAAACTGACATCTCGAATTACACTTCTAGTTACAGTCCGGTTTCACTGAGAGTTTTTTTCGGCCGTTTTAGTACAAGTAAAACGAAATATGATTGCAGTTATTCACATGTATCCACTTTTGTTAATTAATTCATTTTATAACACCTTTTCTTTGTGTACTCTGTTTTTTTCTCATAGATGATATTCGTTTGGATGATACTAGTAGTGGTGAACAGACTGCTGTGTTTCGTGATTTGGATACTTACTTAGATGCTCAGTTAATGAATATAAACTTTTTAGGTGTTCCGGATTGTAGATTAGTAAGTTATTTTATGTATCCTTTTTACTATTATACAGTTGCATTGATATATAGTTTAGACAGTAGTTGCCAGTTTGCCCTATATTCATCAAGTCAGAACACCACTAACAGACTAGATTCCCGTAGAAATAGTCTGATAACTTTTTGATTTACATACTTCTGCGTAAGCAAATGGATAATATCATTATCTATCATTTCTTGGTCAATGATTAAGGTTATAAACATTTGATTAGCAAGATTTTTGTAGTTGAATTGCTACATAGTGTGTCTACCGATTTACGATTAAATGTAAATTTTATATCGAATAGTGAGATCGGTTAGCAAGATGACTAAATAATTTAAAATTTCTTGTTGACCGATAGAGAAAAACGTAAAAGTTAAGCCGAACAGTTCGCTTTTTAATAATATCACTCTCAAGTTACACAACCATATTTACGTTTTATGTTCTCAGTCGATAGGAAAAACTGAAAATATGCATGTAAACAATTTATTTTGAAGAAAATTAAGTTTTTTGAGAAAATATTAACGAATGAGAGTTATTATGTGATCGAATTAGTATCTATCGCTAAGTTGAACGATGAATTCAGATGTACAGCGTCACAAATACTAATGAAATGGAAATTGTTGTACTAGTTAGTTATTACAATGTCATTTTAATATAATCAGCTAAGTAGAACAATGTTCATAGCTTGTGTGGAGGATAAATTTTAGAATGTTTTAATATTGTCCTTTGAGATTATTTATTAACATACATATTATTTTGTTCTTATCTCTTTGTTAGGCGTCAACAAATGTAAGTTTAACCATTTTATTGTATGATAAATTGGTTTTTATCATCGAGTCAGTCGTGTTTGAAGCTCTGTACAGCAGTTTATTGAATATGTTGAAATAATCGGCTTTCTTGCACAATAGCTTGGAGTTACATTTCGTAAGAGATTGAAAGATCTCCTACTGCAAACCTTTGTAATTCACGTTTTAAAATGCCAAAGTATTTTTATTATCTTGAAAATAATCATAGTGAATATAAATAAAGACAACAATGTGGAACTCTGTACCATTATGTATAGACTACGAAATATCAGATAATCAGACAAATCTTGCTTAAAAATTCACCAGTTAAATACACTACGTAGGGCAAAAGCAAGAAAACCGATTGTGATCAACGCTTGAACATTAAACTGCACAATAAAATATGGATGACTGTACACAAAAATTATTTTATATTTACTCAGAAAATCTTTGGTTTGTTCATCGTATTTTTCACTGTTTTTATGTATATCTTCGTATTTCTTTGTATTTCAGGCCTCCACGAGCGTAAGTTCAAGCATAATTTCCTCTGTAAAAATATTTATGTTGTGTAATGATGTTATATTATGATCTCAATACATTTAGATTGTTGCAATACTACTCTACAAATCAACACATTTATTCACTAAAGCGGCTCGTGGTGATAATTTTTAGTTGAAGATATTTTTTGTTCACGAACTATTTATTTATTATCAGCTTGTGCTACATTAGAAACAAGAAAGCATTGTCCTAGTTTGAGACTCAACAGCGCGCGATCATGTTATCTATAAAGGATCGAACCCGAAAGTTTTAGATATTATGAAGGTCAAAATACTATATACAACGATCGATACTCTAAATGTCAGCAAATTTCTAGTATAACTTGATCCTCACCTCCATATCATCAATAAGTCACCGGCGACTCATGCTCTGCTTAATTGATTGATTCTACAGATCATTACTTCTTAATCTTTAGCATTTGTTATCTTTCGTGATGAAAATTTGCTGCTTATCATTAGAAATGCATTAGATTTATTTTGGCAGTTTTTCTCATCATCACACTCTTTCCATCTAGCCTATATTGAAACAATGCTTGGTTAATTCATTGTTGTTAATACTAAATCTACTGGGAACATTTAATAAATGAATTTTAATCATAATTTTTATTATTTTATCAATTTTTTTTTCAGGAGGAAGAACCTAGACGTCCTTGGGGTGTACGAGGCCAAGCAATTACATGTCATTTTGATTTCAATGGAGATGGGAACGAATCAATTACCAATGAATCTGTCGGTGGCTTATTCCGAACAATTCAACCGACAGACAAAACAGCTAGTAGTTTAGCACACAGTATCACAGAGTCGGATTATTTCACAGCTGCATATCAACCTCACCATTCACAAAAGCAGCATCAAAATAGAACACATTCATTACCACATTTAACATATGTTACTGATAATTCAAATGATATAAAAGATACCGAATCTAGTGCTTCGAATACAAATCGATATTCAACAATAACAATTAGTAACAATTATACAGATGATAGTGTAGATGGTAGATATTCGCCAGCATCATATAGTGAGCAACCACAGCTGCTACAGTCAGAAGATAAAAAACCATCGAATTCACTTTCCAGCCGACCATTCATTGAGGAACAGTTAAATTACACAGATAATGATTTAACGATTGATGAGTCCGTTGGAGAAGAAAAGTTTAATAAAGGTATACAAGTAATGAATTATCCTCGTGCTACTGTGCGCAGTTCACGTAGTGAACGTGTAACCTTCAATCTTGATGGTGATAAAAGTGAAGATAATAATAATGAGGTTGGTAGACAGGATGATGAAGTACACAGACAAAATAAAGTATCTATGGCCGATGGAGTGAAGGGTATTTTAATCAATCGCTCAAATCATGAATCTGTTAAGGAACTATGTAATGGATTGTTACAGTCCAATACTGTATTGCCTAATAATTCTGTAGCGCGATCTTTGTCAACACAGTCATTGAATAATGATGGGAATTATGATAATCCGGTTGATGAAAAAGATATTTCAACTCAAAGTTTAAGGTCAAGTATATATTTTCCTCGATGTTTGTCGTCTAATCGTAATGAAGGACAAGCAAAATATAGTATTCGTAGTCGATTAACAAGTAAACCGGAACAAACAATCGACAATCGTCAGCATGATCATGATCACCTTTTTGTACAAAATTCTCCCACTAGACAAATCAAACGTAGTGTATCAACATCAGAATTATTATTGACTAGACCACATTTCACAATAAATAATAAATCCGATGATTACAATTTGTTAGTCGATTCTCTAGTGTTGTCACCGTTGAACTATCAAAATTACCATATGAATGACAAGTATTTTACTCATTTCTCTTCATCGTTATCATCGACTAGGTCATTGTCACCATTGAATCAACATAACCAATCTGAACAAAGGGCTTGTGATTTAGTAACTATGACTAATGACAGTAATGCGAACAGTAATACAGATATGTTGAAAATTAGTTCGTGTCGACCTAATTCACTTTGTTCTTTATTTGTACGGCTTCAGTCGAATCGACTCTCATTATCACCAACGTTAACAGCACCATCTGTTGCATCTGTACATAGTTCTCATTTATCGCTACATTGTAGCAAAATGATTCGAAAATCTAACGAATCTCTTATTGGTAGAAAGCACAAAGCAACAAGTGATTCACATTTAAATTGTTTCAATAAACAGATATTATGCACACCTCAACAATCACATCAATCGAACGATCTTCACCGAAGCTATCATGAAATATTTTCTCGTGTCAGTGAAAACACTTGTAATGTTACTTCATCTGAGTGTACTTCTTTAAATAAACTAGTATCAGTTCAACCGGCACAAAGTTTATGCAATTGGCGATATCCAGTAAGTCATGTATATAATACCTTAATTTTGCAATACGACCTATCGTTTATTGTCACGTCTCCCACGTAGATGCTTATAAACCATTCCATCTTAATAAACTGTTTGCTCTTTTTGGGAGTTGAACAAACAGAGCATGTGTTTGTTGAATGCCAACATTACTTTGGTCGTGCAATTGATAGAAGTATTGTTTTCAAATTCACTCCAGTAAGATTCGTGCTTCACTTTGATGTTAGTATAGAAAAGCTGTTAAGTTATTTGATATGTTATTTTGTCGAAAAATATATTTAATCTTTACTTTAGTTCGTAAATAATTTTATGATGTGAGTGATGTATACAGTTAAACATTTTCAGACATCGATCCACTGTCCATTTCATCCTAATGTTAGTCGTTGAACACCGTTAAATTCCACTTATTTTTTATTTCAATTTCAATCATTCATACGTTTTAAAAAAATCCTTTTATCATTGCCTAATCTATTTCTGAGTATTATAGAATCGTGACCTGGTGTAGCTAAAGCTATTGCTTTTCAACCATAGGGTAGCAGGTACTTGCTTCGCTTCTATTGTTCAGGTAGTATCATCATCTATGAAAGCTAGACGTAAAGTGGAACTCTTTTTTAAATGCATGAAATTAATTAACTCAAATTAATTCATTACTTACACGCATATATTGAATGTTATACTATTTTCATTTTGATGCATGTCGGCTTATTCAGTAATTAAGATTGTCCAATTTTAATCAAACCGAAGTTTTAACACTCTCTAAGTGTGTTATTTTGAGATTAATAAATATTGTATCACATGAATTTATTCAGCTAATTACTGAACAAAAGTGGATCGCATGGAAATCCGCATCCAACTCTACCAGTTCACATTTAAATGAACAAAAAGTATCAATATCTCTACTGATGGAACTTCCACAATTGTATCAGGAGTTAATTTCACGTTACATGAACGCTGTTAACCATACGATCAATTTGTCTGTCAGTCATTGCACTAAATCAAGCCGATTTAATCATTTAGGTGAGTTTTCCTCTTTAATAATCAGAGATTCACGTAATTCATCTTAATGTTACATACACTACATCGATGCCGTAAATTAAGGAAATACTTCCCTTTACAAACTAATGATAGCTGAATGACTATCGAAAAAAACCACTAAAGACGATGTACACCTACAGAACAACCACACATATAAGTCTCTCGATGAAAAACCTACTTCTGTCCCGAAAATTCTCTGTCTATGTTCTTGAGAGTCGACTACTTCATGGCATGCATGCATGTCATCGCCTCCAGACAGCCAACCCAAATATTCCCCTTAAGCACACTACAAACCAGTCAAGTATAGGTTCATAGCTTCATCAAATCGCTCAGCTTCGTCTATAATTTTGACTAATCTGTTAGTTCACGACATGTGAAGTGGTCAAAGAAAGTTTAACCTGCACCTATTATTTGCCCTTTGACAGGAATAGTCTACACATTTTTTGATATCTTTATTGTAGGTTGAAAACACCAGATCAGCCTTCTCTGTAACACCACTGCCTGACGCTACTTTTAAATACATAAAGTAGTTATTTCTCTCAATCACTTCAACACAAGTTTTTAGAAATCGATGTTAAAATGAACGTAGTATCCATTAATAAAGACAATGTTTCATAACCCTAAAGTAGCATAGAACGAACTGTTCCGATGTCTTTACCTCTAGATAAGCAATCGAATATTTCAGTGGTAATTTTTTTTGTTATCGTAGCATATATATATAGGTGAACTCTATGGTTTTCATCACATCGTCGTCAGTTTGTGTTCTGATATACATGAAAATACTCGACCAATCAAGGCAACATCTGAGTGAATGGTGGCATTGAAATAGATTACATGACTACACCTAGCAGGTAAGGGGTACAAGTTGATCTTAAGAATAGAGGTGTACTAATAGTGTTATGAACTTTTACTTTATTATTCTTTTCACTGCTGGTACACCTGTCCTACCAGTTACGTTCATAGTGATCGTTCACTCAGACATTGCTCTGGTTGGTTCAATATTTCGATATTTATGCATATAAATATATCCACGTATATTAAATTCGGATCATCATCTAATCAAAAGCAATGTTGTTCGCCTAAGTGCTTTTCTAAATTATTTTTTCGTTTGACAGCAATAAGCTGTACACCGATTCACCTTTAACATATCCTACTTGCAACTGTATATTCCAGTTTCTGTGCTATACAAGCTAATGTCTCTTATACTCCATTACTGGTACTCTTAGTTCGGTGTACGCATGGACTTGGTATTATCTGATAATTTGAGTTTAGTGTGTTTAAAGCCAATAACATGTATTGATTTTGTCCCATTTTTAATAAAAGTATCTTTTTAATTTTCTGTAGAGAAATTAGTTGAAAAAATCAGAAACTATCTAAGACCACCTTGGTTTTTTTGTCGTTTACCTGAGGTAAATCATTTTTGTTCTGAAAAGATTTATACTTATTTTTCAACATACTGTAAAATCATTACTTAATATATATTACTTACTACTATACTCATACACCTTAATCTCAAGCTTTTAAATTTCCATGCATTTATCATCGGTGTCGACAAAAGGAAAATGAGTATTCATGGTTATGTTGGTTTGTAAAAACGTAATTTTATCAGTAAAAGTGTTTCGATCAGCTGTTGTGTGCCCGATAATATTTACGTTCTTAAATAAAAATAGCTCATATTTGCTTTATTCGAAAATAGATCGCAAAATGGCTTCGTCCGTATTTCCCTACTTCAATGCTCATAGTGGTCTATATGACTCGAAACACTGAATTTTAGTCACAAAAAAATTTTTTTAATCCGAATACTGCTTTCTTGCATTAGATAGTTTTAATAAATTGAATCGGCTAATCTATATTTTCCACTAATTGTGTTTTGATAATTAGACTAACTGATCTGAATCAGTTTGTTTGTCCTGCCTGATACATCCAGCCACTGGTTGCACATGTATGCACTAACGTGCCACATTGTTCAAAATAGCATAATAATTTATGCCTTGTGTACGTGTGTGGGTTCACTAATGAAAGCTGAAAAGCAATGTGTTTACGTGTGTGGGAAGTAAATGATTATAACGCTGAAGAGTATTTTTTCCTGTCTGATCCTGTACTGGAGTTTCACATTTCGGTAATAACTTAGTTATATCTCTTTCTGTTTTCATGTTACCAATTAAAATTGATCATTATATGAAAAACCAAGCCGTGCTTGTACAACTTTTTTACTACTTTATTAGCATTGGTAAGATCGATCGCTTTCATGTTTGTAAATAAGTGAGTAGCTATTAGTAATTAATTATATCCCTTATCTCTGTATTCTATACAGTGATGCAACTATTTTACATCATCTATGTTCAGTCATATTCGTTCCGTAGTCTCTAAACCCCATTTATTCCATTGAACTTCCTATATTTTATTTCAGAAACAATAACACTGTCATCTTACGTATAATTAAACTTCTTATGTAGCAGTGCATAGTTTGTAATCGATTCCAATGCTATGGAAGACCCAGATCCATATTGTTGTAATTTTTTTCGTATTATCGATATAGTTCATAGCCGAAATTTCGGATCACCTTCAGATATTTGACGTTCTTCTTTATCGCTGCAAATATTATTTTTTGCTGGGGAATTCGTACTCAGTTGGTATTTGAAGCTGTAATATTGATAACAAAGTATATCAGAAATTAGATATGTAATGTATGCTATAATGAATCTTTGTATTTGTCTTATCCACTCGTTCCTGTTTTTTTTTAACTTCAGGATTATCTTAATGAGACGGTTCGGTCTTGTTTAATAAGTAAAACGATTTATTTACTGGAAAAACATGAGGAAATTCAAAATCAGTTTGAAGAGCTTTATAATGTAAGTTTAAATTCGGTGCTAGAATCACAATGTCAAAAAAAATTTATCATTGTCACAACTTGAGTAGGTAAAATGGAAATAGTTTAGTACCTTAAGTATTCTGATACTGAATCACTTCTCAATCAAAAAAAGAGTACTTTTGATGGTTTCTGAGTTTGGCGAACTCGTCATTCGAAAGTGTGATACATTGTCTATGGCTATTATCATCCATAATATTACCATAAAAACTTAATGAATTCCACTCTTGAATAGAGAAAAAACAACAAACTTAGATGAATAAGATGAATTCATTTTATTTCGTGGTTTATTATCAGCTGCTCTATGAGTTTTTATAAACGATAATAAATTTGAAAGTTTAAAGTAAAAGTAGCAATTGTTGTCTTTTGATACTCACTTTTCTATCTTATATTTTACTTGATTTGACAGCTATTACAATCTGAAAATGCCGAAGACACATTCATCCAATTACTAAGTCATATGTTTACTAACTTAATAGAATTTGTGAAATATTCATGTGCGAATGTTGAAACCGTTTATGTTAATATATCCAAGTTGAAAGAAGACGAAATCCTACTACCTGTGGTACCGGATCAGTCATGTCGTTTCCACTGTTTACTACAGTGTATTTTATCAGGTTTAAATTTATCCATTGATAATGATAACAACAATGTACCTATCGAACCAACTAATTGCAATGAGTCTGCAGCTTTAAAAAATCAACTGTGTGAATTTCTAACAACCATGCTGACAAGTCTTCCAAATGATGAATTGTTAACAGGGTTCAATAAATCTAATCCGGAAAATTGTAAAGAAGTAATTAGATTATACAAACAATTATCCGATAAGTCTCCTAATGGGTAAGTGAATGCCGCTTATTTCTTTACCTACAAAAGTAGTGATTCATGATAAGTTTATTTAAAGTTGGGAGCGGTGGCTATTGGTTATCATTCTCGTCGGGGGATCTAGATGCTGTTATTTCGGTCCCGTGTAGGTTCTTGATTGAACAGTGATAGGGATTTCTGAACGAAGACGCACTTGTCTTTACTTTCATAGGAAGTAATTATTTTAACGTTTACGTAGTCCTGAATTCTGTATATCTCTCTATTTAAAATGACTCGTTGTGTGCAGTGTTTTGATGTTAGATAGTTGCAGGAAGTCATGAGGAAGCCTTAGAGTTAGGTCTTGTTCTTGCTGGTTGAGACTCGTCAGTTATGGATACATAGTATCATAAAACTAATTCTCCCTATGGGATTTAAACCCGCGTCACATAACTTTAGTTTAGGGCGATATTGCTGAGCCACAGTTCATCTTTCGTCTAAAGCTACCAGTTTTAGGCATAAAAAAGGATTACATGACTACATGAAGTACTGAGGGTTTCACATCTATGACTATATTGAATCTTCATACAATTGATTTATAATTCTGAATCAACAGTTAACATGTGTTGGTTATTTAGTTATTTGTTCATGTCGCTTTGTAATATTACAGATCAGAAGTACCGATTGATATCGTGACCGATATACTGAATATTTTTGCAAATTATGTTTTGGAGAGCGACTCCTCTTCTTGTAAGTTGATGTGCAGTTGCACACTTCACTTTTATTTTGATGTTTATTTACCATTATAAATTTTGCTTGTCATATGATTTCACAACTAATAGGGTTTGTTCTAAGACTCTGGAAACCTACCGACGATACTTGATTTCGATAATATTAGCTTTGGTGACTGAAATCGAACAGTATCTTCTTCCTAATTGAATTAACTGGTTAGATAGTTTCATCATAAATGACTTATCGCGGTCTGCTAATTAGAAAAAGAACCTTTCAGTTGTTAACTGAATAGCTTCATGTCAGTATGATACATCGTCTGTGTTTTGTTATTTGTCACTAAGGACTTGCCCTCGTTCATATATTCTTAAGGACGTCTATACACCAACTTATAAATGTCACATGTCGGCCAGTCTCCGACAACGTAGAACTTCGTACGTAATTACATACACAAGTCCAAGCAGCCACACCACATTAGCACAGAGACGCAATTTTCAATTCAAATCCCATAGTGGTAGAGGTAGTAGGAGTATCAGCAGTAATTAGAGAGATTAGGGTTCGAAGATATCATCTGAGAAGTATAATTCTGTGAGAATAATTTAGATAGAGGAAGATAGATGTGATGAGGAATTCAGATAAGAATTTGAGAGAACACAAAGAGTGGATGCACCTGCGCCATCGCAAATGATTTAGTGCCATGTCATTCAAGGTCTCTTCTGACTATCGGTTACTACCGTCTCGTAGACCCCGACCAGGTAGTCTACATCTACCTACATGACCCAGTCCAGTTTTCAGTGACATTTGTGCCATATTTTCGTTTGGCCGCCCCTCACTTTCGTCCAACCTACTCCTACACTACAAAACATAGCTCGTCGAGGCAGTCGGTGTTCGGGCATTCGTAACACATGTCCCAACCACCACAACCTATGAACATTCATCAGTTGATTTGAAATCCTTAATTAGTACTTTTTTTGCCAACAACTGCATTGCTTACTCGGTTGTCCCAGGATATACGAGCAATGCTTCGGAGACATCTTGATTGAATACTAGTATCCTACGAATATCTTCTACTCTTAACGGCCATGTTTCGCA
This sequence comes from Schistosoma turkestanicum, assembly GCA_944470395.2. Classification (NCBI taxonomy): domain Eukaryota; kingdom Metazoa; phylum Platyhelminthes; class Trematoda; order Strigeidida; family Schistosomatidae; genus Schistosoma; species Schistosoma turkestanicum. Next base: position 13,344,909 of record OX103979.1, on the reverse strand, counting down.
TCCATATAGTAGGACGGAGCGAAATGCTGCTCAGTAGACTCTTCCTTTGGTTAGCAGACGGATATCTCGCCTACGCCGTAAGTGACGGAAGTTGACAAAAGCCGATCGCGCTTCCTGTATCCGTGCTGAAATTTCGTCAGTCACCAGACCATCAGCACTGATGAGACTGCCGAGATAAGTGAAGCCTTCAACACTCAACTGCTTCACTCCCTACCATTAGTTCGGGTGCTAATGCAACCCAATCCTGAATCAACATTCTGCATTTCGACGAGGAGAATCGCATCCCGAACATGCTTGCATTGTTACTTAAGGTGGTCAGAATACTCTGCGTTTTGTCAGCGTCTTCACCAAGTAGAACTATCTCGTCGGCATATTCTAAGTCAACAAATGAATCTCCTGGTAAACGTTCAGCTGAAAATTCAGATGATGATGTCTTATCTAAAAGCACGTCAGTGGTAAAGTTAAGCAGGAATGGAGCAAGTGGATAGCCTTAACAAACACCACTTGAAATAATAAATTCCGATGACAGTCTGCCATAAGCTTGTATAAGGTTAGTGTACTTCTTTGGTACACCTTTTAATGACAGACACTACTACAGGACCTCATGATCAATAGAGTCAAATGCCACTTAAATATTCAGGAAGACAACGCGGAAATGTGTGTCCTTGTTCTAGAACCTGTTGTAGTATGCATATATGGTCTTTACATCCACGTGTAGGTCTGAAACCAGCCTAGTTTTCTCGAGTCTGCTCTGTACGAGCTGTACTTAGGCGTCGAAGTATTATCGAGGCTATATAGTTATTATATTAATTACTATATCAGTTAAACTGATTCTTCTTTGATTATCACAAGAGGACTTTTGTCCTTTTTTATAAATTGGGACAATCAGGGAAAGAGACCAGTTAGATGGGATTATGTCCAGTTCCCAGACTCTACCTAATATCTCAGTCAATGTAACTGTTAAAACTGGACCACTATCCTTAAAAATCTCAGGTGTCAATCTGTCAGGGCCGACCGCTCTCCTTTACCTTAGATTTCCTATAGCTTTTTCAACTTCATTAGAAGTCGGTGGACTTACATCAATCCGCCATTCAGGTTGACTGGAGAGCGTAGGCTACCGCAGTGTGGCCGAGGGTCAGTTCCGAAAGTGTTCTACCCATCGATCCGATCTCCTGGGTTGAGAATGAATAATAAGCCCATCCTCTTTTGAGACAGTCTAACTTACAGTCAGATTTCTAATTCCGGTTTCCTTCATGAGTCTGAATAGTGGCCTGCTGTTGTCTATGGCCGCTACATTTTCCATCTCTTTTGCCTTCGCTACCTACCACTGTCCGCGATCATTGCGTAGGCTTTTTATCAGGCTGCACCTAAGCTGACTTCCCTCTTTGTCATGTTCAGAGCCAGGTGGGATGAGTTTAAGAACATCTATCAGTTCGGTAGATGCTACTGAAATCAAATGTTTCTCCCTAACCTTATTGTTTACCTTACTAGAAGATATCACTGCTGTTTCCACAGCCTTTATGATATCATTCCAAGCTGTCTTGACGTGGGTATTACTAACTGCATGGTTGCCTAACGTTTTCCCAGTTGTTCCTGAAATATAATCCTTGCTTTGCTATCATTAAGTAGAACCGTAGGAGGTTTCCTTACGTTGTATTTCCTACGTCCAGTAAGCCGCAAAAAATACGCGCTCACACTAGAGCATAATCTGTATCTAAACAAGAAGCTCCAACATGCAGTTTAGAGCGGTATTTCAGGGGACCAGGAATAACGTGGCAGAGGAACAAGAAAAGGGTTGATCGTGGAGATAGGAGAGTTATTACGAAGTGTAGGAAGGATTTGATTGTGAACAAGTTGGTCTCGTGTGTTGTTACGGGTGAGGTTGGGTGTCACTTCCTGGCTGCCTACACTATGGGAGAGTGCTTCTTGAGGAACCTTAAAAGGAAATAGGATTAGCGTTGGTCTTAGCGACCTAGGAGCGTGGCCGCAGAGCCCAAGCGCCAAGTGTTTGAGGTCGGTCACGCGCGGTCTTTTTATGAGAAGATTGTATAGTGTTAGCTACACTCTTCAAACAGCCTTACCGCCGGAGACGGAAATCCGTGAGCTAAGATGAGATGTGACATTTCCAGGGTTGACCGTTCTAAGTCCTTCCTTCTTTGTGGGAAGACAGCATCGCTGCAGATGCTAGTTGTCCGAGGAAAACACCTTACTTCTGTCACACCCCTCTACAGTCAGCAGTAGGACTTCGCCCTCAGATCTTGAGTAGCTGATTTTAGTACCACCGTTCTTCAGTCGACCTGCACAGCATGGTAGGACCCAAAGGAACGTATGTTTCAGCCGATAAAGTTCGATCGAGTCATCACTATAGGCAAGCCCGACCACCAGGCCAAGGTAGCAGCTACGGTCGGGAAATGCCATATCTAGTCCCAAATAGGATGACTTAGTTTGTTGAGTGCATGACCCTAGTTGTCTTTACTTCAAAATGGAGAACTGTTTTCAACATACACACATCATGGTGCTCGGTCCCCAGATCTGGAAGTGATTTGTGCTAAACTACTCAAGAGCCTGCTTGGGCGAGAAAACAAAGGTCGGGAGAGATGTATTCACTTCCTTAGAAAGGAAAGCCATTTTGTCCTTTAGGACATTTTCTGGTGGTCACACTCTGGCCACCTCCTTAGGTCACTTCTCATTGGCTCAGCAAATCAGTTATAAACTTCAGCGACTAATTGTCGAAGATATTTCATTTGTTGGATGAAAGATTTTAAGTTGAAAGACTTAGTTGTAGTATATTTTGCAATTAATCTTATATATTGCATTTCGTCCATTTACCGACTCAGCTGTGATGATTTATGTTACAATATATATTAGGTTAGTCTCAGATGTACTTAATTGTGAACTATAGCTAAAGATAAACAGTGGTGCGATTTCGAAAGTAAATTCATGTGTCCAAAACAAATTTCGCAACATTTCTTGTTTGATGCATTATGAAACTGACATGCTGGGATGAGAGACCCTGATTCATTTCCATGTATGATACCCTTTCATAAGAGCTGACTAACAGGAATAGGTAGATTCTCTTTATGCAGACTACCTTAATGGAAGCATACTTTTGGCATAATTGACCTTGAAAATGCGATACCAATGTAATTTTCATTTAACTTTATCCTATAACGAACTGCTTTTAGTGCAGTTGGTCTCTAACCTTTTATTCTAAACATTTAGACTAGTTCGTTTTAAATAAATCAAGCTAGTAATAATTTGCTAGCAACTTGTAAAAAAATGTTGATCAACGCGCTGCGTTGTCATAAACTAATACATTTTGTTTACATACTGATTTAAATAGTTTATCATTTATTTTTGCGTTCAGATATTGCATACCTTCCGTTACCGGCACTTGATAAAGATGTCGATGGTCAGTCAACTACCATTAATTACTGCGCTTATTTAACTGAAAGTCTGCACCAATTCGTATTAAATGATGATGGTTAATTTCGTTGGCTAACACATGGTGTTTGATTTATTTTACTTCGTAATTCCGAGAAAAATCCACTGCTGAGATTGCCGTCACCTTTAGACAGATATTTTTTGTACAAATAACTGTAATTGCTTTTGAGTTTATTTAAAAAGCGGTTAGATTCCTCGAATATATTGCTTATCTCGTTTTCCTTTTAGTACAGATACGACAATTAACTTTGACTATTTCACTCTACAATTGTGTATTTCCTTACAGTGTATAAAATAACATATTGTGCTTTTTAGCTTTCCTTGGTTTTATGTATTCACGAAGGTTAGTCGAACGAGAAATGTGTGATATCTTTTTTACGTGGATGTTTCACAAAATATATGATGCCGTGATGGTAGATTTGTAGTGGTGGCTGTTCAAGTGAGAATCTATTATGATTTTTCGTTAGGAATGAATTATCCGGGTACAAATGGTATTAGAAATCCTACTGTAAGTGAGACATCTCGGAAAATGATGTGGCTATTATTTATTCTCAATCCAGGAGACTGGACCGACCGGCAGAACACTTTAGGGATCAGTTCAACTGGCCTCGAGCCACTCTTCGGTGACCCACGATCTCCAGTCATCCTGAATGGCAAATCGACGTAAGTCTTAATGAAGTTGAAAAAGCGTTAGTAAATCTGAAGCGAGGGCGAGCTGCAGGTCCTGATAGACTGACCCCTGAGATATTTAAGGATGGTGGTCCAGTTTTAGCAGCTACGTTGACTGAGATCTTAGGTAGAATCTGGGAACTTGATGTAATCCCATCCGACTAGTCTCAATCCTTGATTGCCCCAATCTACAAGAAAGGACAAAAGTCCTGTGACAATCACAGAGGAATAAGTCTAACTAATATAGTTTCTAAATTGTTAGCTTCGATTATACTTAGACGCCTAACTAGTGCTCGTGAAGAGCAGACTAGAGAAAACCAGGCTGGTTTTCGACCTGGACATGGTTGTATAGACCACATCTTCACACTACGACTACAATAGTTGTTTTCCTGGACCTAAAAGCGGCATTTGACTCAGTGGATCGTGAGGTTCTGTGGCAGTGTCTGTCATTGAAAGGTGTACATTAACCTGATACAGGCTCTCTACTCCAACACCACTGGTCGAGTGAGAGCTTATGGCGAACTGTCACCGGAATTCTTCACTTCAAGTGGTGTCCGTCAGGGATGTCCACTCTCTCCATTCTTGTTTAATTTTATCATAGACATGCTCCTAGACATAACATTATCCTCGTCTGAATTTTCAGGAGTAGACCTTTTACCAGGTGGCTCGCTGATTGACTTAGAATATGCCGATGACATTGTCCTACTTGGTGAAGACGCTGACAAAACGCAGAGTATCCTGACCACACTAAGCAACAATGCAAGCATGTTCGGGATTCGGTTCTCCCCGTCGAAATGCAGAATGTTGATTCAGGATTGGGTTGCATCGGCACCTGAACTAGTGATAGGGAGTTAAGTAGTCGAACGTGTTGATCACTTCACTTATCTGGGGAGTCTCATCAGTGCTGATTGTTTGGTGATTTACCAAATCTCAGCGCGGATACAGAAGGCTCGATTGGCTTTTGCCAACCTGCGTCACCTATGGCGCAGGCGAGATATCCGTTCGCTAACTAAAGGATGAGTGTACTGAGCAGCAGTTCGCTCTGTCCTACTGTACGGATACGAGACTTGGCCGTTAAGAGTAGAGGACTTCCGTAGGTTACTAGTCTTCGATCATCGATGTCTCCGAAGCATTGATCGTGTATCATGGGACAACCGTATAAGCAATTCTGTCGTTAGGAAACGAGTTCTAGGTAGGGATGGCAAATCAATAGATGAAGTAGTGAAACTTCATCAGTTTAGGTGGTTGGGACATGTGTTACGTATGGCTAACCATCGACTGCCGCGACGAGCTATGTTTTGTGGTGTAGGAGCAGGTCGGAAGAAAGCTAGGGGCGGCGAGACCAAGACGTGGCAGAAATCCATGAAGTCACTAACATGTGGACTGAGTCATGTTGGTAGATGTAGGTTATCTTGTTGGGGTCCGCGAGATGATAATCGATGGTTAGAGACCTTGAATGACATGGCTCAGAATCGTTTGCAATGGCGCAGGTGCATCCACTCTTTGTGCTCTCTCAAATCTTCTGGATTCGTCAGCACCTCTACCTTTGTTATTCTACCCTTATTTCACGTAATTATACTTCTTCAATAATATCTTCGAACCCTATTCTTCTTCATTACCATTAATACCTTTAGTATCTTTATCACAAGGGATTTGATTTGACATTTGCGTCTCTGTGCTAATGTGGTATGGCTTACTTACTTACTTAAGCCTGTTACCCCCAATGGAGCATAGACCAACCACAAGTTTTCTCCAACCAACTCTGTCCTGGGCTTCCCTTTCCAATTCTGTCCAATGTTTGTTCATTCCTCTCATATCTTTCTCTATTTCTCGGCGTAGTGTGTTCCTTGGCCTTCCTCTATTCCTTTTGCCTTGAGGGTTCCATGTGAGGGCTTGTCTCGTGACGCAGTTAGGTGCTTCCCGCAATGTGTGTCCTATCCACTTCCACCTCTTCTTCCTGATTTCCTCCTCCACTGGAATCTGACTTGTTCTCTCTCACAGTTCGTCGTTGCTGATGGTGTCTGGCCAACGAATCCGAAGTATTTTGCGTAGACAACTGTTAATAAATACTTGTATCTTCTGGATGATGGCTTTGGTAGTTCTCCCAGTTTCCGTTCCCTACAGTAGAACTGTCTTGACATTTGTATTGAAAATCCTGATTTTGGTTTTGCTTGAAAGTTGTTTGGAGTTCCAGCTATTTTTCAACTGTAGAAATGCAACCCTCACTTTGCCAATCCGCGCCCTCACATCTGCATCCGATCCACCTTTCTCGTCGATGATGCTGCCAAGATATGTAAAGTTGTTAACGTCCTCGAAAGCATCTCCATCAAGCATGATTTGGTCGGTGCATGTTGTGTTGCATCGGAGAATTTTGCTTTTTCCTTTATGTATGTTGAGACCTACTGCTGCAGAGGCTGCTGCTACACTGGTCGTCTTCTCTTGCATTTGTTGTTGAGTGTGCGATAGAAGAGCCAGGTCATCTGCGAAGTCCAGATCGTCCAGCTGCGTCCTAACTGTCCAGTTGATACCGTGCTTCCCTCCAGATGTTGACGTCTTCATAATCCAGTCGATGACCAGGAGAAAGAGAAAGGGTGAGAGTAAGCAACCTTGCCTGACACCGGTCTTCACCTCAAAAGAGTCTGTCAGCTGACCTCCGTGCACGATTTTGCAGTTGAATCCATCATAAGAATTCCGTATGATGTTGACTATTTTCTCAGGCACACCGTAGTGTCGAAGAAGCCTCCATAGTGTTTTCCTATCAACGCTATCGAATGCTTTCTCGTTGTCGATGAAGTTGATGTAGAGTGGTGAGTTCCATTCAATTGATTGTTCCACAATAATCCGTAATGTAGTAATTTGGTCAGTACATGATCGATCCTTACGAAATCCGGCCTGTTGATCTCGAAGTTGGGCGTCTACGAAGTCCTTCATTCTGTTTAACAATACCTTGTTGAAGACTGTGCCTGGTATTGTGAGAAGAGTGATGCCTCTGTAGTTCTCACACTTGCTGAGATCGCCTTTCTTTGGTATTTTGATGAGGTGTCCTTCTTTCCAATCTGATGGTACTTGTTCCTCATCCCAAATCTTCTTGAAGAGGATGTGAAATATTTTTGCAGTTGCTTCTACATCTGCTTTCATTGCCTCTGCTGGAATGTTGTCTGGTCCTGCTGCTTTGTCGCTCTTGATTTGTCTGATGGCCATACTGATCTCCTCAATCGTAGGTGCGCCAATATTAATTGGGAGGTCCGTAGATGCTGCTTCGATGTTGGGTGGGTTCAGTGGAGCAGGTCGATTCAATAGTTCCTGAAAGTGCTCTACCCACCTATTTCGCTGTTCTTCAGTGTTGCTGATTATTTTCCCTTCCTTGCTTTTCACTGGTCGTTCTGGTTTACGATAGTTCCCGGTGAGCTTCTTCGTTGTT
>OX103979.1:13172401-13336875 GCA_944470395.2 Schistosoma turkestanicum | reverse complement strand
TTAGTGGGCACCCTTACCCAGGGAGACGGAAATCCGTGAGTTAGGGGGAGTGTGACATTTTTAGGGCCGACCTTTTCTAACCCTTCCTTCCTTGTGAGAAGGCAGCATCGCTGCAGATGCTGGTTGTCCGAGGGAAACACCTTACTGCTGTCACACCCCTCTGCAGTCAGCAGTACGACTTCGCCCTCAGACCTTGGGTAGCTGCTTTTAGTCTCATCGTTCTCCAATCGACCTGCCTGGCATGGTAGGACCTGCAGGAACATATGTTCCAGCCAGTATAGCTCGGTTGGGTCATCACGATAGGCAAGCCCGACCACCACGTCAAGGTAGCAGCTTCGGTGTACTGATGTACTTACGTACGAAGTTCTGCGTTGTATCTGCATCCGGGTACCAAACCTCCATGTGCAATTTCCAATGCGTTTAACTAAGTTATGTACAAATAAATTTTATGGAAGTCTTTTCTTGAACAAGCAAATAGCCATTACTACGTAATTCGTGAGATATAATCGCAATATTTAGTTTGGGAAAAAAATAAAAGCAATCTCAAGTCTAATGATCGCGAACAAGAAATACATTATTGCACGCAAATTATTATTTAGGTAGCTATCTACTCATCGATTTCAAACATTAGCATCAGACCTTGAATTTGAGTAAATTTCAACATGCCTTTATATCATCATCATCCACTAAAAGTACGTGACGTAACTGCAACAAAACACCTGATCCGCATATACATAATTAGGAGGAAGTGTATGTTCGTGCTGTCAATGTAGTATACAGAGAAAGAATTTATACCAATTAACGATCTACTTGTGACTGTAGTACGTATACGACCATTTCAAAGACGAGTTGAAGTGTGTATCCCCTGTCACTTTCAGATATTAATATGTAGTGAAGATATATTAAACAAAACCAACCGAAAGTAAACGTCCAACGTGTAGACCGTTGCTACAACTGACACTATCGTTGAGTTAAAACCGGTCATGGTACGGTATATTTGTAATTTTAAATACCATCCTAGTATTATTTTGTATGGCGAGTTACCAAATGGATTCTAAGACACCCAAAACTGAAAATTCGAAGGATCGACCGTATGTTACTGAAAATCGGACTAAAAATAGTCAATGGACCAATCAAATTAGTTCACTTAAGAATACGATTGATCCTAATCAAGTGAAATAACATTTCGAGGGGATGGAAAAAGTATATGCCCAAGTCATGGATAAAGAGATGCTTAAAATACAAGAGCTCACTGCTAAATAATTTGACACCGTGCAAACTTTCACAATCTAGTCTTAAATGTGTGTGGACAGACAACTTTTAGTCCCGAAACGTGAAGGACAATAATGAAACATATTTGATATTTAAAGAGTGTATTTGTAAATACAAAGCTACTATGGTAACTAATTTCTTTTTCGACGTCCTTTTTTGTGCCTTAAGCGCTTCAGTTGTTTTTTCTTTTTCTAAATTTAAGTCAATGAGTATAACAGTACCTTACCTTTGTCGGGGGCGGTTTATATTCCAACTCTTCATCTGACTGCAATTTAAGGATGTGTATACAAGATTAGAAAAAATACACTGTTATTTGCTACAAATCAAAAACGTCTAAATACTTTACCTGCATGTTAGTTAGCTCATTCAGGAAACTATCATAATTTAAAGCAGTCCACTGCAAATATGTAGCTGCAACACTAGTCGCCGAAAACATCACTGATAAAGTATTAACTAGTAGGTAAGCTAGATGATAAGTTATTTGGTGAATGAGACTCAAAATTAGTCCACACAGACCGTTTTTAGATTGTTGATAATGCTTTCACATTTAAAAGATATTGGTAAATATGAAAATGAGATTATCAAGAGGTAGACAAGTTTACCTACGCCCGTTACCCTGAATGGAGCATAGGGCGCTGATCCGTATTCTCCAACTTACTCTATACCAGGACTTTCCTTTTCAGTTCTGCCCAATTTTTGTTAATTCCTCTCATGCCTGTCTCCATTTCTCGGGGTAATGTGTTCCTTAGACTTCCTCTTTTCCTCTGAGCTTGAGGGTTCCAAGTGAGGGTTTGTCTTGTGGCGCAGTCGGGTTTTTTCCGCAATGTTTATCCTATACACTTTCAGCGCTTCTTCCTGATTTACTCCGCTGCAATGTGGTCTGTTCTTTCCCACAGTAGGTTGTTGCTGATGGTGTCTGGCCGCCAACGGGCCAGAAGTATTTTGTGTAGACAACTGTTGATAAGTACTTTCATCTTCTGGATGACGGCTTTGGTAGTTCTCCAAGTTCCCGCCCTATACAGTAGAACTGTCTTGATATTTGTATTAAAAATCCTGACTTTGGGGTTAGTTGATAGTTGTTTTGAGTTCCAGATGTTGTTCAATTGTAAAAATGCAGCCCTTGCTTTGCCGACCCGCGCATACACATCTGCATCGGATCCACCTTGGTTGTCGATGGTTCTGCCCAGAAATGTGAAGGTGTTAACGTCCTCCAAGGCATCTCCATCAAGAGTGATTTGTTTTGAGCGTGTTGTGTTGTATCAGAGAATCTTGCATTTGCCTTTATGTGTGTCAGGACCTGCTGCTGAAACACTGGTTGGCAGAGGGAGATTAGAGTGATTGCTCCAAACTTTGTTGTTGCTTATGTACCTACCATCTGTTGACCACTACAATTTCAATCACAGTCTGATAACATGCATTTGAATGTACATAAACCAGGAAGATCTGCACATTTAAGCATTTATCTAGCCTTATGTAATATATTATCTAACCAAGTACTGGACATTTTGATGACAAATTTTTAAAGGCGAACAGGCGGGATAGCGAATAACAAGTAGCTGCCTTTCGTTATACACATTTCGAATTTCTTTTAGCTTTAGTAAAACTAAAACTTTCAAGAAAAACTGGGCAGTTAATTAAGATTATATGATCAGATCTCGTAAAAAAGCTCAAAGCTCACTTATCTAGGATAAGTACCAAGAAACAAAAACAAATCTAACTAATAGCCTTTAAGAAAAACCGTTTTAAACTTGAAATATTGAGTACGGTCTTATTTCTGAGCTTAGGTGTTGCTGATCATTGCTTGTTTGGTATGGTATAATGTAGAATAGATCAGAAAAGGGTACTATTAAGTCGAAATGTTTGACGTCTTTTTTGTGAATTGAAGGTTAACTGAGTACTTTATACAGGGAAAATTACAACTACTTTAATTGTTAAGTGTGAAAATCTTAGATGGATTTCCATAAGTTACACGCAAAACTTACACTTTGGAAAAGTATTTGCATTTGTCTTAGTCTTGAGGAAGTATCGGATAAACCACCTGGGAGTAAAGAGCGTTGAAGTCGCTTTTCTTGTTTCGTTATTTTTAAACGGGTGAAGTTTTCCTCTTCATAACTAGAAGATAGTAGTTAGTAATATTAAGTACTTCTGTTTTTCCTTCATTTTTTTTCGTGCAAAGCTTTCTTCGGAACCACATCCAAACTTAACAGGTGAAAATATGTTACTAAATAAACATACATAAACTTCCTTAGGCAAATCTTCGGATTCATTGAAATCAGCATCTTCCAAAATAAACCGAGCTGCTCTTAGCTTGGCACGCTCTACTGACAATTTCTTCTTGCTTTCCTCTGATAGAATAAGATAAATAATTTAAGCACCCACCAAAAAAGACTGGAGCCAAGTGTGGTGGTTGATAAATACCCTTAGAATTTAAATTTCTTTCAACCGTTACAGTTTCAGACACTGGTCTATTGACTATGTCCTTATTCATCAATAAAGAAGACAGATGAGAAGACATACCACAAATCTGCCAAGGTTAGGCTTTAACTCTGTTTCACTCATAAGTAAAAATAATCGTTGTAATTGTCACTATAGAAGTGCTTCCTGTTTAGTGGAGCGATCAAGCATTACGATATAAACTGTGAAATTAAAAATTCTGACAGTAAATTACAGTTACAAACTAGTAATAAATTTTGTTAAAATTCCAACTGGCACCTCTGTAATCATGAATTTCGATCTTGGAAATCAACCTATTAACCAATTACTGCGGTAATACACGTCACACTCTGATGCCCAGTGAATGTTACATAATGTCAAAGAAAACAGAACTGCCGCTGATTTCACAACTTGCATCGGTGGAAATGCTTATAGTTCACTAAGGAATCGTGTATACCATAGAGAATCAATTCTACTTACGTTAAACAAGCTGAGATTGCTAACAGCTTATTTTGATGTCGTCATTCTAAAAGCGTGAAAGAACACGATATGATAGGTTATTTTGCGCTCCGAATAAGGCATTACAGGATTGTATTCTGCAACATCCGACACGGGGTTCTACATGCCATTTAGAGAACGACTGCATATCGAACTCTCCAGCAGCCCAATCAGTGGTATAAATTATTTTGGACTCGAAAAGAAACTTTTGAGGATTCCATTATGTTCTTCCAAATTGCTCAAGATTCTTGCTTTACTTGTGAGGAAGTTAATATTGGTCATACGATGATGGTATCGTCCAATGAAGGTAGCTCAGGGACTTATTGCAATGACCACAGAAAACATTAGCTATCTCGAAGTCACCAGGTTTCGAGCATAAACTAATACGTTTTATAAAAGCCATTTAGACTGTGAGAACCTGAAACTAGCAAGCAACAGAGCTTTGCTATAATATGGAGGACCTTAGAACGACCAAGGTAAGTTAATACAGTTATTGATTAACTAGGAGGATAAATAAACAAAATACGATAAGTTGTATAAGATGAGGCATTATATCAGAGTTACTAACGACAGTAATGACTTATCACAGACAATACCAAAGCCACCATTTATTCTGTAGTAACTGGGTGAGTCTAAATCCAAAGTAAAACCGGTCAACATGGTTTTCTCCCAATCTTATGATACTCTGGCATGCACCTTCGTACTTGCGTTGAGACGTATACCAATATTTACAAAATATTGTGCGACAATACTGTAAGTTCCGATATGTGAGCAGATGTAAATTTTGATTAGTACCAAGTGTCAAAAGCACTCTTGTGGTAAGTCCCTTAATCAAGAAATACTCTAGCAGACCGAAACTGAATATCACTCATACGATTTAAATTTTAGGCCACAGGATCTCTCACTAGTAATTCAAAAAGTTGGGAATCAGATTTGGTACGTAAACACGTTTATCTAACCGCGGTTAGTAATTAGGATCAAAAATTACTTGTTGTGAATTATACGGACTTATTGTGTGTTACTAACTACACTTATATATAATTGCTAAATGTAGGAGTTAAAAGCAAACATGATTAAGCTGGGAAAGAATATGTAACAATAATTACGGACGACCTACAAGAGATGAATTTCCCACTTCCAATATCCAATATCTATACACGAGCTAGAATAAACTGCTTCTTTGCGCAATATTTTTGTTCTTGCTACTGTTCTCAGTATTGATAAGTGTCCAATGGATGGGGATCCAGCTACTTGACCGCTCGAAACTTTGTCTCTTGGCAGTTATTTATCAATCTGTATGTCCCGTGATTATAATGAGTACGTTTGCTTCAGAAAAGTAGAATTTCCGGATACCGGCAGCTGTCACGCTACCAGGCCATAGATCAGTTACTTTAAATATGGAGAAGGGTAAGGAGAAAATTCCAATGCGAATAAAATTTTAGGTATGAGAAATATTGTGAAAGGTGACTGAAGTGGGAGCGAGATAAGTTAGGTAACGGCAATAATAACAATAAGCAGGTCTCAAGACAAGGCACACCTTGTCGACGACAGAGATGATGATCACTGCAATTGTACATATTTATCAAGTCTGTCGTTAAGCAGTCCACTGAAATGGCTATGGTAACCCCAACTGGGAGAGCATAGCAAGTTGCAACAACTCCTAGTGAGATCAAATGTGCACGAGCCTGAGTATTCGCTCGTTGATGTGCAATTTTTTGAGGATTGCCTCGATGGGCATGGTTTTGATGCTTCGGTAACATTCTCACGTTGGGATGATTCAGTGTGCTTAATTTGTTGTACGCCATTATTAGATAACCTCTGATTCTACTTTAACTCAAAGAGAATACTCCTAATTGTTCTAGTCCGTCTTCGTAAGGCTTGTTCTTCAAAAATATTACCCACTTGGTTGCTCGTCTCTGCATTCAATCTAGGAGATTTATATCTCTTTTAAGGAAAGAGGGTGCGACAAAATTGTGAACTTCAAGGTGTGGCCGTTCGTGCGTTTGAAAGAGATTTAAAACCGATAGTTGGGTGACTGCACCAAGTTGTCTTCAGATAAAGTGAATAGTTGCATTTTCTCTGTCTATATACCCTTTGCAGTTTGAACTGGTATCTAGGCTTTCCATGATTAGTAAGCCGAGATCGCGCTCTGAGAAGACATTATGGAGAGGATTTTCATTGATAGTGTAAGTCATTTATGTCACGTAGGACAGAATTGTCATAACATGACACTTCGACTGGTTTTTTTTTGTCTTTTTTACACTACCCATCCTTCAACAGACATAATGTTCAACTGAAGATCAGTCAAATCTTCTCCATTTTTTATGGGCTTCCAGATCTTTGCATCATTTGAGTAACTTAAGATTGGATGCACGTGACCCACCTTCCCTAATCCGTGTTTACATTTATTCATGGAGGATGTTGTTCTTATTCATGTACTCCCTTATTTTCGCATTCACTAGTCCTATCATATCCTTCCACAATACTGGTAGTATTGAATCTCTCTGTAACTAACTAGATCATTCTGGTCTCCTCTACTATTGATCGGATAGAATGAATGGCTTTTTCGAGCCAGATAGAAGTTGGTGTGACTCCAGTGAATGCCTAAAAATTTCATATACCAGGGAACTGAGGGCTTCTGTACACTGTTTCAAGTCTATAGGAAGAATTTGGTCACATCCCAGCAAAATTCTTGGAAGCAGGGATTTTAGTTTCCTTAGTACAAAGTCAGGAATAAGTTGGATATTTTTTAAGCCATCAACTAGCACTATATTTGAGTAGTGATCTGGATATAAAGGTTCCTGAGTTAACTGTCGGTGAAGTCGGTGTTTGAGACCTCTCTAGATTGATTAGATCTTGGTTATTTGGACGTTTGCGAGCACAGTTAACTTGGTTTGTAAATTCTATTTTATTCATCAACCTAAACAAATCCTTTGAGAATAAATTATTATTATTATTATTATCTGCCTGTATTTTGAAAGCTGTCTTCCTCCTAAAGTATCTGCTATCTCTTCGAACCCTGGCACTGCATTTGTTTCTCAATTTCAATTAAGAACTACTGAAATCCTTCAGAATGACTTTTCACATGTGCTAGGCTCTCGTTATCGCCTGCAGCAAGCATTCAGTGAGTCGCTTAATCCAAGTTCTTCCCTTTCCCAGTATGTGATATGCCTGCGGTGTATTGTTTAGAACAGCATTCTGGATGATGTCTCTTGCTATTTGCCAGTGATCACCTATTGTCAGCCTGTACCATTCCCGTTGCCATGGGGCCGGGGAGCTCGCGTAATTTTCCCTAGGGTAAAAAAGGAAGGACTCATTTTTCCCTTCCTGAGTATTTCGTTAACCACCATTTTAAACATGACTGTTCAACGGTCACTACTTCCCATTGGTATTGAAGCAACAGCAGCATGGTTCTGTGATATCGGTTAGTTGGGTGCCGTGTAGTCTTTCGGCTTTGAGACGGTCATCAATATATAAAGCCACTCTTCCTCCCGTCCTGTGTACCCTATAGTACTGAAAGTGTCACTCGTTGCAAGATCACTCCATCGTCTGCAATGTCGGGGGATAGCCACGTTCTAGTTACGATCATGATCTTCAGCTTGATGTGAGATAACGTATTCCTGATCTCGAACAGCCTCCCTCTTAGTGTTAGAGTTTTCGAAGTGGATTCTGGATTCGGAAGAACAGTTCTAGAAGTTTAGATACTCGCCTTTCCCAGTTACTCCAACAAGAGAGCAATTTATCTGGGTCAGAAACAGTCCCGTTATTAATCAGATAGTAGAAATAATTACCTAAAAAATATTACACTCTAACATATTTAACACAATTTCCATTTCTGGAAGAATGCATCCGTATGGGTCCAAAATCGCATCCTTACGGTCCAGATTAAAGTTTCACCGCCCAGGGTGTCAAATCCAATAGACTGGCTCGTAAAGTTGATGCAGGTGATCTCAGACATCTCTTGGTGAATAGAACCTCCTTTATTTTGACGTTCATGGTCACAAAAAACTGGGTTTGCAGGCTTTCTGTTGGTCATGAAATTATAGATATAAATATAGATCTGCCTGTTTTATCGTTAGGGTTTTTTATGATTACACATTACCATACTTCTTCAGTTCCTTCGTCTTTTTCCAGCTTTTTTCTGGAGCTAGTAGTTTTTTACATGTTATGATTAGCCAGAGGGAGGACATATATTTATGAATAATCAGATAGAATGAAATAATATGAGTTCAAAAAGTAAATAGTGTGAAGGTCAAGAATAAGAAGAGTCTTTAGCATGCAATAACAGAGTAAGTTGGATACAATCTTATTCCTAGCTAAAAATTAATGTTCCAGAAAGATGAAAATGGTATCCACTACAATCGACAGACTACAGAGGCTGTAGTTAAGGAAGCGAAAAGAATATTTGAAGGGATTGAGAGGAAACGGGATCTCAGCTTATGTAAAAGCGCTCCTGCATTATAATTAACATATAACTCTAAACAGGCCTAAGGATATGCATGAAATTCAAGACAAATAAATACTGACCAAATTAATACTTCCCTTCAAATGAGACAGCTCAAAGGTGCAACCAACCCGAACTCATTAAAATCTGTATGTAACTTAGTTAGCTAATAAGTCATATAAAATACCTTGTTCAGGACCATAACACCAAATTAACATGATAGAGGAACATCTGCAGTTTGAACCCGAGATTTCCCTCTAAACGTGTACTAAGGGGATTTTCTATGGAGCGACTGATGCTGAAAATTTGTGAAACGATAGATATACTCCGTGAAGTAAAAAGAATAGATTTATAGACAGTTTACTGAGTCAGATTAATTTACTTCCACTTACAATGTGGTAAATGTAATACTTCTGCTATCATGATCTTCCTTGTGTATTAGAAAATTACTGCCTAGCTTTCGTGTCCCATTGCTCCGGATTAATTTTATTTACATCAGTTTACATAAAAAATTACTTGTAATCTTCGTGTTTCTGTACCTATATAATCGTCCATAAACACATTTCTCTCAGTATATTTATTCCTACACATTTACGTAAATAATTAGGAACATAAATTAATACATTTCAGAAGAATTACACTTCAGGTCTAGTGTTACACCACTCACGTAGGGACATTATTTTGAAAATAAATACAAAAGATTAAGCTCGCCGAAGGATGTACATAGAAAGTTTCATGCCGGAAACAAGCACAAGCATCTAGTAGTTCAAGAAACAACAACAAAAGAAAATTATTACTTTACTTTATCAGAATAAAAATCAATCATAATACTGAGGAAGCGAAAATTAGTCATTCAACTGAATAATGAATAGTCGGTTGAGATAAGTATTTTGTGGAGAACATTCAACTTGCATTGAACGACATGAACTAAGTTTATTTAGAAAATCTTTGTAAACTAAGAAACACTGGCAACGCGTTTCTTCCTGCTGAATAGCTCATCATTCCGGATGCACGACCTCGTTAGAGGATAAACCATGAGTCTTCAGTAATGAACAGAACGGCTTGAAATGTTTGAAAACTTGTTATTTAAGATATCACTGAGTTTGACTGTCATGCGTAAAGCTTAGATGTAAAGCGGAATTTTTATTCAGTATGCACGAACTGAAAACCTCACAGATGGTTTGCATGATGCGAATTTCTTTTACATAGCGGTGATTTTTGTCTTTAGTAGTCAAAAACTTGAAAATTTTCACTGACAACACTCTTCTGGATTATATCAAGTAATGAACCTCCCGTAAACTCATAAAAGTCAGATAGTGGATATCTCTCGGATGTCTCTTCTTACAATTAGCACAACAAGCCAATAGATCCTGAAAACAGGATAACTTTTGACATATGCAACATTTTCATGTGCATTTTGTAGTACAGAAAATGAGTTTCACCCTTGTAAATTCTTCGTCCTTATTACTACCCAGCTCAAATCCATTTCAGTAATAGATACTTTCGATTCACTGAGGTTTTCCAAAAAAGTCTTACTGAAATCTTGGTAATCATCATTTAGACCTAACTATTAGGCTGTGATAAACCGGTAAATGAAGGGTGCACAGCCAAAAGCCTGTCAATGAACACTCAAGAGGCTATCAGTCTGGCTGTTGAAGAAGCGCCTGAGCAGGTAATGTTGGTTGGGATGAAGCCCGCTGACAAGATGTGTGACAGTAGCAAAGGCAGTCATGTTGCAGGGGCTTCCACGCTGCGATGTTAACTACTCCTCCAAACTGCAAGTTTTACGCCTCCGAAAGCTTGAAGCTACGGAAACCAAACCTAGTGAAGTTTGAAGAATGACCTCTTCAGCCATATTGGGTATTGTGAGATCGTACCTAGACCAGTAATACAACAGCGAAATAGCAAAGTAAAACACCCAGTAATCGGCTGACCTTGATCAACCACCTGACGCAATGGTCTAGCTAAAGGGACAGGATGAACAAAGTGAAAGCCCAATCACATTTATGCA
This sequence comes from Schistosoma turkestanicum, assembly GCA_944470395.2. NCBI lineage: Eukaryota > Metazoa > Platyhelminthes > Trematoda > Strigeidida > Schistosomatidae > Schistosoma > Schistosoma turkestanicum. The sequence goes on along the minus strand of OX103979.1, from coordinate 13,326,217 downwards.
ACTTTTCTACAGAAACATCTGTTTTTGTAGAGCACTAAGTGATGTAGTAAACCACTATGCGCTTCTATAGCAGCTCGACTTGACCAAAAAGTAAATAAGAAGCAACCAGCAAAGTGTGATTTCAGTTTGATCTGAACACTATTATCTTTACCGAAATACAGGAAAGGCGAAATGATCGTGTAAGTTTTAACAGATAATGCCACATATTTTATCAAGGGTTATCTCCTCTCAGAACTCTCAGATGAAGTGATTACATCCCTCTTAGAAGAAAGCTTCCGGTTGGACTTGATATAAACATAATCGATAACAGACTCTCTCTTGAACCGGCCCTACTTGGTACATGTCTCATAACTTATCTACCGCTATCATAATCACCTATTACTATGCTATTCTCATCCCACTCACCATCAAATCCACCATCTATTTTGTTACAACACTGTCTGCTTTTACGGTATAGATTACAAATTAATTTATCAGTCTATTTCTTGAAAACGTATCTCATCTTGGCATTAGAATTTTCGGTTTATCATCCTCGGCTTTACAACCAGACGACCTGCTAGATGATGCGATAGCTGATTGTATCCATGTATTTTTAAACGAATGTACCCACTTCCATCATAAGACACGTATATCTAAGTAACCAACAACATGATTGGATGAGTGTAGGGAAATATTTATTACGCTCGCAGTCCACTCTGAAACCGAAAGGTGTAGGTTCTCACGCGTCTCGCCTAGTCCAAGTCCAAAAACGATAATTCTGGGGAAGAACGGTTCTATTTTTAATCAAGAAAGGAAATTCAGACAATTACCAAAACAATATTTCACCTTCGAGTTTCTAATCACCACAATAGGTTCCGTTACTGGAAGAATAAGTGCTTCCAGTCAGTTTCAGTGAGCCGCCGCTGGAGTGTCAAATCCGAAAATGGCTGTAGCCATATCAATTTTAAACAACACATATCTAGTTCAGAAGGAAACATAGAAACTTCAATATAAGTACAAGATGTAGAAATAATAACAAGATACAAATGATGAAATCCCAAAATGTGATAAAATAGAGTACCAAAATATCGAACAGGAAGAGTCAATCAGATCATAACACAAATATATATACATGAAGGGGTTTTCCAAAAACATAGCCTTCAAAATAGATTCTACATGAGTCTGGCTGGTTAGATAGAATACTAGCCATCAGACATTATCAACTACGTGGAACCGTACCGGAGCGACAAGAAACGAGTGCAAGGGAATCTTCAGATTCATACCAGTTGGTGATAAAAGATTTACCCTTGTTGACCTCCCATTATATACAGGTAACAGTCCTGTTTTCGACACAGGATTTGAGCTTTTAATAATTCCTGGAGATAGAAACTTACAGAATCGAACTGAGGTTTGGATTGAGGAATAACTGTCCAGGAAATTTAGATACTCGTATTACCCGGGTCAATTTCAGAACAAGTGATTTGGGTAAGTAACGGTTCTGTCATTAATCATAAGTGTAAATATACATCATTACCTAAACAATATTACCACTCTGTTATTCCTTTGATGATAACAGAGTGTTTCCAATTCTGGAAGAATACTCCAATTAACAATCAAAATGCACACTTTTAGTCAGTCTAACTAAAGGAGGAACAAATCAATATGGCTGTCTCCATAACTAAGTATCAACTTAATCAACATAATGCAGTTCAGAAAGAAACATAGGAACTCACTAAAGGCACAAAAATTAAAAACCATAATAAAATACAAATATTATCATCTCAGAATGGAGTTGAACAGATCAACAAGATGTAGAACTGAAAGAGTCAGTAAGGACATCATTCAAATGTATACTTGGAGAGATTTTTTCGAACAAAGCCTTCCAAAATGGATCTTACAAACTTTGTGTCTATTCATCAATAGACAGTCTGAGTAACAATCCGGACAAACGAAATCATCCCAAGTCAGAGCCACTGTGCTGTAGGCCTATCTGTCTCGATCAACTGCTCTCTTTCTAGGTGCTTCGGCAGCATACACATATTCATTCACTCGCGAATACAGGACTTGTGGGAAAGTTACTGGATCCACGCGAAGTTATTTACAAAGACGGTCAAACGTTTTGGTTGACGGTCGGCTTCTATTCTTGCTTAGTATGTATTCACTCAATTTAATTATTGTTATTTTCCTGAATAAAAATACAGCGTATTTTCCTGGTCAAATTATCTCGTTTTCCGTTCTTAAATCTATTAAATAACATATTCAGTAATAGCATAGCCATCAGATCTTACACTATAACGATTAAGAAAATTAGTAGAGGTATAAAGTCTGGGGTCAGTAGACAATCGAACATCCCAGTTTTAAGCAATAGCTGTGAAAGAACTCCGAACGTAACTCGACAGTATGCCTAGGGTAATGTGCATAATTCTGATCACTAGACCCGAAGACCTCCACTGGGTGTTCAACAAAGAAGTCAAAAAGAAACTCACCCTCAGGTTCCTACTCCTAGCAATATTATCTCAAAATCATTTTAAACGAACCTAACATTACGAAAGGAGGAAGGGTGAAGTTACTGACCAGCAATCATTGATGGTGAGGGTGATGACTTTAATCCACCCATATTTGCAGGGTAGAACATTTTGTTTGCTTCCGGCTCTCTTTGATTGATGAGGCGACCGATCAGTGGCAGTGGGGTTGCTCTTATACACTTGCTGCTTCTGAGACTCATGTTTCTAAAAAGATGTGCTGGGTTCGCCATTCTGTCACGACAACCTGCAACTAGCTCACTGAGGCACTCACAATATGAATTAGAAGTTAGCGTTTGATGAAAAGATAGACAGCGAACTACGTAATTGTAAATGATCTTCACAAAACTTGCTCTTCTTGCTGAACTTTCAGGTTCACTATATAGATATCCAGCTTCTTATTTCAACTTCTCTTCTATCCGCCTTGACACACATCACAACCCATTCATTTTTTATTGCTTTACTGCCCAATTTGAAGTATATATTACTACAGTTAGTTTTCCTCCTGGTAGTGTGTATGAATTTCATGTCAACTCACCACATTTTTATCAGCTGCACTATGAACGCTAAGCTGTGTCAGTCGGAGAACAACAAAGAGGCCGAAATAAATGCACAAGAATGAAAATCTGTTACGGGAGAAACGAAGACATTTTGCTGATCAAAACCTTCATGTATAAATATCATTAATTTCACTGTTTTTGGGTACATTTGTTTTACTTAACTTGTGAACTTGTTTGAATTATTATTTTGCGGACATTTTGGACTCCCGTTTCTCTTTGTTGTTCGTTTGCAGTTTTTTGCTCCAAGAGCTAATAAATTAGAAGAACGACATTGGTCGTCTATTTGTAATACAGCATTTTGGTCGAATTTGTGATTTGGAATAAACTTTGGTATCTACTTTGGAGTTTCGTTCTTGGTTTAAAATTTGGGACCGTGAATTACAAATAGTTCGACAACCGTGCTTCGTAGAATCAACGGGCAAAAAACTGGACGTAACAAAAGTTCTTCTAATTTAATTTCGTCATATATTGGATTTTTTATGGTCGTTTGGCTCCAGAGGTTCTTCAATACAATTTTGGTCGCTGGAAACTTTGGGAAATTTGGGTCCAAAAGTTCTTCTTACTCTTAATTTGATCGTTGGATACTTTGGACTATTCAATTTGGTTCTTTGGTTATAATTTGGATACTTTTGGACATTTTTGTTATTATTGGCCGAATACGCTTGGATTAATTTCACATTTGCTTGGTAATCGATTTCGAATAAAAACATACAATGGAAACTAGAAGCAAAAAGCTGAAGGAGCAGGACGAAATGGATGGTAAATTTTCTAAAGCTGTTTGTGGTATGTCTGATGTTAATGATGATAAACTTGATGATGTTAGTGTTAATAGTAAGTCTTCCTCTCAGTTTAGTACTTCTAGATTGAAGTTAGATAAGGCATTAATTAAGAAGAAGAATTTGGAAAAGAGACTTGAGTTAGAAAAGCAGCTTAAAATGTTAGAGCTTCAAGAGGAAGTTGATATGGCTGAATTAGAATGTAAGCTTATAGAAAACGATAACCAACTGTCAGTAGACAAAGCTGAGATAAATTCTAAGGTCGAAAGGTATTTGGATTGTGATATTGCGCGTAATAATGTAATTAACGCCTCAAAATGCGATTGTATTGATGAATTAAAGGACACGTTACGTGCTACGGTTAATAATACAGTTTTGCCTAAAATCGATATGATGTTTTTTGACGGACAACCAAGCCAGTACCACCGTTTTATTAGTCAGTTTACAAGCATTATAGAGAGTAAACTGTCTGACAAGGGCCAGTTGTTGTCATATTTGTCATACTATTGTAAAGGAAAGGCCAGAATGGCTATTGAAGCTTGTATTTCTTTGCCCAGTCACTTGGGTTACGATAGGGCTAAGGAAATTTTGTATGATCTGTTTGGTAAAGAACATCTTGTCGCCCGTAATCTTATTACTGAATTACTTAGCCACAAATCTGTTGAAGGATCCGCCGATAGCCTAACTGACTTCGCAATTAAGTTACGTAATGTATATATAACATTGAAGGAAATGCGGTATATGTCTGATGTGAATTCTACGGCTAATTTGGAAATAATTGTGTCACGTTTACCCTTGGAATTACAGAATAAATGGGTAGAAGCTGCTGATAGGATTATGATGACCGGTAGAGAGCCGATATTTGAAGAATTAGTGATGTTTGTAGAAGAAAGAGCCAGGATTGCGCGATCACGTTTTGGTAGATTGGTACATTGTAACTCAAGGTTTCGTAAAGGTAATTATGAAGGCCAAGTTGACAAGAGATCACGCTTTAATGTAGTTAAGAGGGAACCAAGCAACTCATTCAAGGCTTTAAGTTGCGAAATTTGTTTTGGTGATCACAAGGAGAAAGACTGTATGAAGTTATCAAAAATGAATGTTACAGAGAGGAGGCAGGAAGTGAGAAAGCGTGGTCTATGTTACTTGTGTTTAAGGAAGGGTCACATAGCCAAGTCGTGTAACTCAGACACAAGGTGTGACGTTGATAATTGCAAGATTCGGCATAATCCATTATTGCATATTGATGCTTCTAACAAACATGTAGTGAATTTTGCTAAGGATTGGAAATTCCCAAAGGTTTGTTTGGGTATCGTTCCGGTTAGACTATATGGCCCCAAAGGATGTCTGGAAACATACGCTCTTCTAGACAATGGTTCAGATACCTCTATTGTATGCGAAGAGTTAGTTAATCGGTTAGGTCTCAAAGGTAAGGAGACGTCAATAAAGGTGACGACTGTGAATGGAACTTCTACTTGTGAATGTCTGGAAGTGAATTTAGAAGTATTTTCATTAGATGAGCGGGGTTCTATAAAGATCAACAAGGCCTATACGACCAAGAAACTTCCGATCGATTATGCAGAGCCTTTAACCGAACTGCAGCTGAGAAAGTGGAAACATTTAAGGGACATAACTCTACCGAGGCTGCAAAGTAATCTAGTAGGAATATTGATTGGGTGTGATGCTCCAGATGCACATTGGGTCCTTGAACAACGCCTGGGAGACAGGAAGCATCCGTTTGGTGTGCGTACTCATCTCGGTTGGATGATTTTAGGTCCTAAAGAAGCATCGAGGTCTTTACATCAAGTTCAGTGGTGTCATTGTTCTACTAATGATATTTTGCGAGATATAGAAAGATTATATAATCATGAATTCGAGGACGCAGATGGGTTTCGTAATGAATATTCTGTCGAAGATAAAAGAGCTCTAGAAATAGTTAATAGCTCCTTTAGACTGGAAGGTGGCCATTTCCAAGTTGGTCTACCCTGGAAGTATGATAAGCCAAGGCTACCGAATAATTTGGAACTAGCTGAACGTAGACTAGAGTGTTTAAGGAAGAGGTTTATGAAGGATAATAGTCTTCTGGAGAAATATCAACTTGTAATGAGTAAACATTTAAGCAAAGGCTACATCATTGAAGCTAGTAAGGAGGAATTCGACCGTGATGCTGTTTGTTGGTATATTCCTCATCATCCTGTTATCAACCCTAAAAAGCCTGGAAAATTAAGAATTGTTTTTGATTGTGCAGCTGTCTATCAAGGTTGTTCTCTTAACGATCAGCTTTTGAGAGGACCTAATACTGTAAACAGTTTAATTGGTATACTTCTACGATTCAGATTATGCAACGTAGCATTAGCCGCTGACATCGAGGAGATGTTCCTTCAAGTAAAGATCCCGAAACGAGACAGGGGAGCGTTTCGACTATTATGGTGGGAAGACGGTGATATAGGACGAAAGGCTAAAGAATATTGTTTGACAGTTCATCCGTTTGGAGCCGTGTCCTCTCCCTTTTGCGCTAATTTCGCTCTTCGGAAGACGGTAGATATATTCGGAAAGGAATTGAATAAAGATGTCCAGGAAGTTGTAGATAAGAGTTTCTATGTCGACGACTATTTAACATCAATTGATAATGTGCAGGATGCAATCGAGCTTGCAAAAACCCTTGGTTTACTACTCAGAAAAGGTGGGTTCAGACTTACCAAGTGGATAAGTAACTGTTTACAGGTTCTCGAATCAATTCATCCAGAAGAGAGAGCAGAAGCCGTAAAAGAGATTGACTTTGAGAGACTTCCTACGGAACGCACATTGGGATTATTTTGGAATACTATGGTTGATGCGTTTGAATTTAAGGTTCGCATACCGAAATGCCCTCTCACTAGGCGAGGTATATTGTCGAGTGTAGCTTCATTATACGACCCCTTGGGATTGTTAGCACCATTCACACTTCCTATGAAGCAGTTACTTCAACGTTTGAGTAAATTGGGACTAGGATGGGACGAAGAGATTCCAAGTGAGGAAGGCAAACGCTGGTTAGAGATTTTAAGTGGATTTCAGAGGGTTGAGAACGTTAGTTTTCCACGCTGTGTATTATTCCCACAGTCAGATCGCTCGCTCCTGGAACTTCATATTTTCTGTGACGCCTCGGAAGTTGGATATGAGGCGGTGGCATACATCCGTTCTTACATTGATGCTACTATTATTAAGAAGCCTAAACTTCGTTCTCTTTCGGATGCTATGACTAGCAATGGAAATAGTAGTCATCGGAATCTTAGTAGTGACAGCGATAGTAAGGAGACAGAAAGTGTGAGCAGTCCATCTATAGTGACTAGTCGACCAACTTCATCGAATGAGCCTTCTATTGTTTTGACGTCATCGGACCCTGTCGCGAATGTTAAGTTGATTGAAGATGCACAAGGTTGTGCAACTGTAACTGTTCCTATTCCGGTTGACTGTCAGTCGAGTGATGATGAGAAGAAAGTGTTTGATGGTAACAGCCAGTCTACAGTGTTGTGTGATGACGATGCTATTGATGAGCATATGTCTTGTGTCTCTGAAACGGATGCTAATGCTGACCGAATCGACGCGACTTGTCTGACAGAACGGAATCATGATGACGTTGATAATAATCTGGATGTCACTGATGTGACAAATGATTTGTCGACGTTGACGAATGCTGATCAAACCTCTGTACCAGGAGATGGAGAGTTGAATATTGTTCCTATGTTATGCCACCTAGAGTCTTCAGGAGACGAGGAAACGTCAAAATCGGAGATCCCGCCCTTGCATATTATCTATGGGTCAAGAACTTCTGTTGATAAGTCAGCATCACGGGCTTCATCGTATCTGCTGTTTGGAGCAATGGGTGGTGGATTAACGACTCATCCCCATGAGGTGGAAAGTAAATCTCTAAGAGGATATGACCAGCTTTACGACGTGTTGCACATGTTCGTGTGGGTTAATGGGGTAAGGTTTATACTACCGTTAGGTCATGCTACGATAGATAGGGGAATCAAGGGCCTGATGGGAATGTACAGGTTCATAGTTTGATAGGTCATATCCATGTTGGAGGGCGGGTAGGCGTACTGCTGTAAGTCCTACTCGTTCTTCCGGTGTGGATTAGGGGATGAGAGTGAACCGTAAATTGAAGTGTTAGAAAGGGCTTGTTTTGCTTAGAGGGATATTGTGGGCCGGTGTAGAATTTATATTGAATGTTTGTTGTTGATTGCTTGTGATGCACATACTTGGATTGTTGTTATATATTTTTGTCGGTGAAAAGAACCAAGGTTCTTTTGGTCGGGAGTGTTACGGGAGAAACGAAGACATTTTGCTGATCAAAACCTTCATGTATAAATATCATTAATTTCACTGTTTTTGGGTACATTTGTTTTACTTAACTTGTGAACTTGTTTGAATTATTATTTGCGGACATTTTGGACTCCCGTTTCTCTTTGTTGTTCGTTTGCAGTTTTTTGCTCCAAGAGCTAATAAATTAGAAGAACGACATTGGTCGTCTATTTGTAATACAGCATTTTGGTCGAATTTGTGATTTGGAATAAACTTTGGTATCTACTTTGGAGTTTCGTTCTTGGTTTAAAATTTGGGACCGTGAATTACAAATAGTTCGACAACCGTGCTTCGTAGAATCAACGGGCAAAAAACTGGACGTAACAAAATCTACATGTATCTAAAATCCATGGCGTAAGACACAAAGATAATTACCTCGAATTCACTACACAAGTAAACCTGGTTAAAAATAAACCAGTCAAAAATGTCACGTTATGACAATTCTGTCCTACGTGACATAAATGACTTACACTATCAATGAAAATCCTCTCCATAATGTCTTCTCAGAGCGCGATCTCGGCTTACTAATCATGGAAAGCCTAGATACCAGTTCAAACTGCAAAGGGTATATAGACAGAGAAAATGCAACTATTCACTTTATCTGAAGACAACTTGGTGCAGTCACCCAACTATCGGTTTTAAATCTCTTTCAAACGCACGAACGGCCACACCTTGAAGTTCACAATTTTGTCGCACCCTCTTTCCTTAAAAGAGATATAAATCTCCTAGATTGAATGCAGAGACGAGCAACCAAGTGGGTAATATTTTTGAAGAACAAGCCTTACGAAGACGGACTAGAACAATTAGGAGTATTCTCTTTGAGTTAAAGTAGAATCAGAGGTTATCTAATAATGGCGTACAACAAATTAAGCACACTGAATCATCCCAACGTGAGAATGTTACCGAAGCATCAAAACCATGCCCATCGAGGCAATCCTCAAAAAATTGCACATCAACGAGCGAATACTCAGGCTCGTGCACATTTGATCTCACTAGGAGTTGTTGCAACTTGCTATGCTCTCCCAGCTGGGGTGACCACATCCCTCCGCTTGTCTCCATACCTATTGGTTTTCAAAACTCTTACTTCTTGAGAGAGCTTACTATCTCTATTTGTTTCCTCTTTCGTCAAAACAGTTCTATGTTTTAACACTATCTTCGCTCGTAATTAATTACCTTAATTATATATTGCATGAAATCTATGATCACACAATTTGCATTTTACTTTTCTATTATTGTTCTCCACTTTTTAACGTACTAATCTCCGGGTTTGTGATATGATAGCTGCTCCTAATCAGAAACCATACGTCGCCAAGACAAACACACTGATTCAAATCACAGGTGATACAAAATTCATGAAGCACTGCCAACTGACTAGAATTAATACAGTCAAATGCCTGGACTACCATCCATTGGGAATTACAATATACTTAAAACTATACTGAAAATACGAGGAGCGGGATTAGAGAAACCAAATCGCTGATACTAGGTCGTGAAAAAGACATTGTATGCTGGCAACAAACCCTTGATAGTACCGCTTTTCTTGAGAGTCTAGACACAATTTAATGATTGAAAACGCCATCTTATGTCAATTATCTGATTAGACGCATTGCGGTTTTCAATAAATTGGAAAATGTTAATTGAATAATAGTACCGATAAGTAGATGCCTGTGTCACAGAAAAATTTACCTAAAATTTAGAATTCGTTTTAATGAGCCATTTTGTGTTGTTATGAGTAACAGCGTTACTTCGAATCACGAAAATCCCATGTAAGGAATGTGTATACCTATCCGGAGTAATAATATTTGTGTGCATAAATTAATTTCAACCTCACACATAGAGATATGTGGAGGACATTATCAGTTCAATATACTGAAGGGTTTTGTTATTTTTCCGCCTAAATATTTCTAAAATAATTTGGTTGGATTTCTGTATTAGCTAATGCGTTTTTGGAAGGGAGCATTGTCTTGATAACTTTACTTCATTTTTAAGAATTCATTCATACACAGCATCCATGCATTTCACGTCTCAGGTTATTCATGCATATAAATTGCAAAAACTATTTGACGAACAGTGAGTTTTGGATATTACTGATGCATCAGCCTTAAAATAACGCAAGACTATATCATTACCATGGCGCTTCATTCAGCCAACTTTGAAGTAAATTTCTAAATGTTATTCAAAAATACTAATAAAAGCTTCATATCTTCATGGATTTTCTCAACTTCTGTTTTGACTGAAGTTTAAAAGATGCTTGTCGGCGATTTGATAAGAAGTTTAATATAAACCTGTGCTCTACCTTTAATTGTTTCCAAAATAAATCACTTCGGCTTTTGCATAAGAACAAAAGGGTACCTTTCTTTTCTTAAATCAGATTTCGAACCAATCTTTGCTCGGAAAGTTGTTTTTTAGTTTGTAGTTATCCACCTGGACAAAAGTATTGATTATGTGATAGTTTCTTGAAAGTAACCCGCCTGACAATAATAATGCATATTATATGATTGTTTTAAGCTGACTACAATGAATATTATTAAATAATATTCAGTAATTTTACTTGATCACCATCTGAATAACTATTCTTACCCCGTCGAATCAAGGTACTGCTTATTTACTTGATGAATACGCCAAATGACGGTTACCTTATTCTTTTAGATGCTGTTGTCCATTTCAATGAGATTAGAAGATATTCGTAGGTTACTGGTTTTCGATCATAGATGTCTTCGAAGCATTGCTCGTATATCCTGGGACACCCGAGTGAGCAAACTTTTATTGGGAAACGGGTGCTAGGTAAAAATGGAAGATTAACAGATGACATGTTGAAACTTCATCATTTGAGGTGGTTTGGACATGGGCTGCATATACCTAAACACCGATTGCCTCGAGGAGTTTTGTTTTGTAGTGTAGGAGTAGGTTGGAAGATAGTTAGGGCCGGCCAGACCAAAACATGCCACAAATCCATGAAGTCATTGACAAGTGGACTGAGCCATGTCGGTAATTGTCGGCTACCTGGCTGTGGACTGCGAAATGATAATGTGTTCTCTCAAATCCTAATCTTCTGGATTCTTCAACACCTCTAGTTCTGACTTTCTAAACTTATCTCACTGAATCATATTTCTTGAATATCTTCTCATCCTAACCTCTCCGATTACTTCTAGTAACTTTACTACCTCTTCTACTATTGGATTTGAATTGACAGATATATCTCTGTGCTGATGTTGTACGGCAACATGAACTGATGTACTTACGTACAAAGTTCTACTTTGCATCTGACTGACTGACTAAGAAAGCTCAAACGGTAGCTTGCGTTATCTTTTAGAAAATATTTTCATATAATCTCGTTCATGGGTAGGGCTGGCTGACTGAAGCTAAGTATTACCCAATTAAGCACGCTACACTTTCATTGACCCGGAACAAACACAAACGTTGCCACATGTTTGGCACTTAACTAGGCTGCTGTTCGTAACACCTTTTAAACGAAGAATTCAGAAGCCAGCTAAATCGGTATTCAGGAATTAGGGGTTCAAAGAGATTTCTCAGAAAAGCTCAAAGCGTCCAAAATTATATGAAGCAAGCTGAATAGTTTGCGTAAGAGATAATCATTGTGGTGTATCTAACTGAGATATGGAGCAGGTGACTGACCTAGTGCTAACAGCTAGGGATGTGTTCACCAAAACTAACGTGATCAGCCCCAATATCCAAGGCGTACGGAATTATTTGTATGGGATACTTATAAACGGTTTCAGTATGAAAAGTGGTCAGGGTGTTTTTTTGGCACGGCCTCTTCATTTATCTTGCTGATGTCAATTTAATCTGGAGTTTAAAGTCAACACCGTTTTCATTACTCAGTTAAACTCGTCATTGTTCAAAGTCTTTATATCTCCCTGCTGGTCTCTTTTGGTATTATGATATGTACTAAAGCACCATAGAAAACAATTTTGGTTTACCTAAAGGTCAATATATTTTTTTAAGCTAATTTTGAAAGAATCAAGATCATTGTGACATCAGAAGGCACACCTTGACAGTTCTGCTTTCGACTAAACAATGAATCCTCGTTTCATGGCCTTTTTGAAGATTGATTAAATAATCGAAACTTTGAAGCAATAAAATGGTTTCATAAGAAACCATTTTATGCGAAGTGATTTATTTTGTGTTGTCAGAATTTTAATCCATAATAATATTGAAGAAGCGAAAATTAGTCATTCAACTGAATAATGAATAGTCGGTTGAGATAAGTATTTTGTGGAGAACATTCAACTTGCATTGAACGACATGAACTAAGTTTATTTAGAAAATCTTTGTAAACTAAGAAACACTGGCAACGCGTTTCTTCCTGCTGAATAGCTCATCATTCCGGATGCACGACCTCGTTAGAGGATAAACCATGAGTCTTCAGTAATGAACAGAACGGCTTGAAATGTTTGAAAACTTGTTATTTAAGATATCACTGAGTTTGACTGTCATGCGTAAAGCTTAGATGTAAAGCGGAATTTTTATTCAGTATGCACGAACTGAAAACCTCACAGATGGTTTGCATGATGCGAATTTCTTTTACATAGCGGTGATTTTTGTCTTTAGTAGTCAAAAACTTGAAAATTTTCACTGACAACACTCTTCTGGATTATATCAAGTAATGAACCTCCCGTAAACTCATAAAAGTCAGATAGTGGAGACATTTTTGAGAACTGGTCATAAAACGCCCGTATCGGGATTACTGACCACCTTATATTTTTCCCATTTGTTTTTTTTTACATACGTTTAAGGTATGCACTTAAATATATTATGTGAGTAAATTTAAGTAAGCTATCTTTAGTCAGTATGGTAAAATTTGCTCCGGAATACTAATATCTGGTTCATTTTGAGATTGTCTCAATCACTTAGTCAGTTAAAACGTAGAACTTCGTACATGCATATGTCAGTTCAAGTTGCCAAACCATATTAGCACAGAGATGCAATTGTCAATTCAAATCCCATTGCAGTAGAAATAGTAGAAGTATTAGCAGTAATCAAAAATATTATTGATCGAATCGATCACTTGAGATGTATACCACAGAGGAATCGATTGAAAAACGAAAAATGGTCATGAGTAATACAGAAGATTCGGGTATGAGAGAACACAAAGAATGGGTGCACCTGCGCAATCTGATTTAAAGTCCCTAACCATCGCTTACTATCATCTCGCGTGCCCCAACTCGGTGTTCTGCATCTACTAACATGGTTCAGTCCAGTTGTCAGTGACTTCATGGATTTCTGCCATTGTTTGTTTTGGCTGCTCCTAGCTTTCTTGCAGCCTACTCCTCTTACACCACAAAACATAGTTAGATGAGGCAGTCGGTTGTTGGGCGTTCGTAACACGTCCTAACCACCTCAACTGATGCAGTTTCATTACTTATCCTCTTGATCCTCTATATTTACCTAGTAACCGTTTGCTAACAATAACATTACTTACTAGACAGTCCCAAGAGAAACAAGCAATGCTTCGGAGACTGTCTAGTTACTCATATTACCTTAAAGCTAAATGACGTCCACAATTTTTCTGCTTTCGGATGAAATTCTCGCTTAAGCACTTATCTTGTAAGTGGCTCTGCCAAGGATCTTCCTCTCAGGTTGCTACCAAGTGGTAATGATCGCATTCATTGACTGGTGTCGTATTGTTACTCCATTCCTGAATCTTGCCTAGGCGATCTGCAGAGATCCACTTTCTATGCTCTGTGTTCTTTGAGGTCTGGTACCTTCTCAGACTGTCCCGGTTTTGCCCACTGTAATTTCTGATTCCTCCGATAGATCTTCCAAGAATTGAAACTTGTTGCTAAGAGTGTTGAACTCGCTGGATTTGTTAGGATCTCGGAGGAAGGCTGTAATGGACTTTATTAGTGCTGTTTATCCAATTTTAAGATCCTGCTTTGACCTTTTCTGCACTAGGTGGTGAGTTGATGGTATATCTACTCCCTTCTTTACTGACGCATGTTGTATGAAACTACCGCATAATTTATTCGTGCAGATGTGGTGATTCTGCTTTTCCGCATTATGATTCGGAGAAGTACCTGTATCATTCTGTGTATTTGCCTTATAAAATGCTGCCACTCATTACAATATTGTTGGAAGTACTCAAATCTACCAGTCCTTCTGCATTCTAGTTTCATTCTGCCACTACATGTTTTACCATGAATAGTTCATTCTCGGTGTTGTACATGCCGACTAAGGAGTTTAGGCTCCTCTTCAGGATAAACTGGCCTCTTCTCAAGCAATTCTGGATGATGGTTTTCCAGAACACAATGGCATCTTTCTCCAACCTCTAGATCGATATTTTTTCTAACGGGTTTAGCTAATTTTAAACAAAGTTTGGCCTCCACTCGATTGATTGGTCTCTTAAATTTTCTGAACATTCCATATACCTATCCAATAGTTGTCATGAATGTTAGGAGATACATCTGATTTGTAGCTTTCGATGAGTCGAGCGTTTACTATTCGACGTCATAGCGCTCCTGCACGAATATTCCACGAGATACACGGGACTTTTTAATTATTCCAGAGATTTTTAGTGCTTTTTCAGCAAAGTTTTTCTGAGATGTGTTCGCTACCCCTGCTTTTGAATCTCCTCCTTTACTCCCACTTGGAACTGGTTGTAAATCTAAGCCATGCGATGCAGAGTTCGAATCATTATAGACCATACCAAAATATCCACTCGTCCCCGACTTTTTTTATTTCTTCGATAATGTCTACCCATCATTGAAACCGTCCTCAAAGTGAATTGGTTTATACGAATTACCTTGTTAAGCATAAAATGCGTGCGGGACAGATATGTGACAGGTTTCTTCCTGATAGTTATCATTAAAATGTTTTAAACTGGTAAGAAACATGTTAAAAACTAATTTAGAGCTTTGTTGAGTCATTCTATATAACACATTATATCTAGTGCAATGAATTAAAGCTTTACTTAACTGGTTATTCATACTGTAATTTCTGCACGTCCAATTGACTTAAAATCGTAAAATTAATCTTAGAATAACTGAACAGAATTTTTCGTTTATCTTTCGATCCTAGAATAAACTACAAATGTCTAAGCAAAGTGGATACCTTAAAAGTAGGAGCCAAGTTAGGAATAGTTTTGATTTGAAGTCAGAAATAAATTATCGCAGAATCCATCATAAAAAACAAGATGTTAATAATCCTGTAGTCAAAACTCATTCGAAGGAATATAAAAACGATAAAACTGATAAAAATCATTATGCAGATCAACTTACCAGTTGTGTTGAGCCAATACAAAAATCAAAAGAAACAAGGGGAGAAAATAATAAAAATTGGAAAATTTACCTTAATGGAAAACATCCAATCTCAGATGTATCGAATTCAAAGAATTCTGGATTATTTATCTTTCATTCTGGCCAGAATATTCCATCCACCCATAAAAAATCATTCAATAAAGTTAACGCACATCATTCGAGAAAAGATGGCTCGCAATCCAATCATGTAAAAAACAATGTGCTTTCATTTGTTAAACACAGTTCCGAAAGGAAGAAGCTTCCTTTCAATGATCGAAATTACAAGTTAGAAAAGTGTGGTGATGACTCGTTGGATCAATCGTCCACTAAAGGAATTCACCCCGCTGAAGAAACAGAACCTGATTATTCTAGTGATTTTAGTGATGACTGTTCTTCAGTCTCATCTACCTCAAAGCCCAGTACTCAAAGACTACACTCTGAAAACAAGCCAAATAATAACATGGAGAATGTTGGGATTTGTGAATCAATATTAGCAAAGCATTCTTCTGATCTTACTACGTCTGCTAAAGGAATCAATAATGCCAGCGACGAGAAGAATATGGTTGTCAGTGACTTTGAACAGTCAAACAAAGTAATGAATAATCATCGTGTCTCTTCAAAAGTACAGAGTAGAGCTAAATGTTTATTAAAATTGATTGATCTGTCTTTGAGTGAGTTTGTCAGTGTATTTGAGTTGAAACCATTGGACGATTATGAATTTTATATGCTTTATTCAAATGAAAGTAAGAATCGAAATCATTGCCATGTTCAGACAAATGATGATGCATTGCATAGAGAAGTACAAACTGAACCAATTGACATTTGTTATGACGTATGGACTCAACAACCATCTGATGAGAATGGAGAATTTATTGGAAGAATAAGTAGTACCAGTAAGTTTTGCAACCTCTAAGATGGTTAATAATGATTATTTTTCCATTTCAGCTCACATGAACTGAACAAAAACTAGGTTGAAAGGATTAAACATTTAATTTTTATATTAATCATCATGATATTGGTTAAAATTTAATTGTCTAGTGCGATGGTGTTAATAAAAGCCCGATACGGTTCATATATTCATTTAAATAGGCAAACAATAAGATGCGAATTGAAAGGAAGAGAAACGCAGAAGGCGAGTATTCTAACTCAGTTGAAGAGGCGTAACTAAGTATTTATAGTCAGATAGGAATATGCTAGACATGTGATAAACGAAGCAAGCAACTCACGCACGCTTACAAGTGAAAATAGCCAATGTCATGAGCAAATAATCCACAAGGTCGGAAGATGTGTGAAAAATTCGAAGAGAATGTATTAATTTGTCCAAAGTGTGGGACAAGCCCGGTTGTTTATTAATACGTACTACAACGTCTACTCTTAACGTAGGTTAGTTAACACACAAACAGCCTTGTGAGATTCGACAAGAAAAACTTAACCTTCTAAGCTTCAGCTTTGGACTATTATGTGAATTATATTTTTTACATAATTAATCCACAGAATTTTCAGTTCATACTTGATTACAATTATCGCTAGTATTACAAAGGCAACAAGAATAAGGCTTGGATCACATGGCTGATTACGTTGTATTTCGAACCTCGGTATGGCCTTAATTTAGACTAAAATTGTATAAGTTATTATTATTATGAGATGAACTTGAAATTCAGTAACAATAAAAATATTAATGAATGTGCGGTAAGTTGTGACGCAAACCAAATAAGAAATTATAAAACAAGCTGATTGATTATGGGATATCCGAAGAATTTATTTTACCGACTGATCATGTGAAAGCTAACACCTAATAGGAATATGTGTATGCTTCTGACCAAGCGAAAATGAGGTTTTTTAGTGTTTATAAAATATCCTTTCATACACCACTATCGATAGTTTGCCATTTTTTCTGGCAATGGATCTTTTGAAACATATTCAGATAATTGATCTTTCGAACATATTATCTTTCAATTTTTCATAACGTTTTCTTCTTGATTTAGCTGACTCTCAATGATTCGGATATCATTTTGGCTAAAAGCTATTGAGTTTTTCATTTTTGTTTTATGGCCAAAGTGGCAAATAAATCAATAATCCTGTAGATGAGTCATTTTTATTTCATTCATATTTCATACATAGTTCACGCTGAATTCTTCATTCACAAAATCACGGCGCATTACGCCACCGACCGAGGATAATGTTCAAAATAGGTAGTTAAAACTTCTGTAAATTCCAGTGATTGGTTTCACATTGGCTTTTACAATAATGCTGTCTCCTACTGTATGCTTTGCACCGATCATATTCTTGTATTCACCGTTTTACATCAATAAATCTAAATATCTTAACACCCGACAGAGTTGTTTAAAATACCAACTTTAAGTAATGACTTTCTTTGAGTAGAAACAATGCATTATTGAATTATCTAATCACGTAGTAAGGATTCTGTGAACTTTACGTAATGTAATCAGCATTTTTGTTGAAGTGAGTTACAGTGATGTTATATTTCAATGATCTTTAGGAGTAGCACTCCAGTGAGTTGACTAGAACTTATATATTCCAATACCATTCCACTTATTTCGACCTACTATTATTATGACTAGTTGATATGGTTAGATGAAAATCTCGACGGAGAATCGAAGTGGATGGTTGAACCGTTACGATGTTTGTTAGTGTTATCACTCTGTGATGATAATAACAACAGCTTCTATCACTGTCCCAAAGGAATTAGGTTCCACAGAGTCAATATTATCATATAGCTATATCAGTAAATAAGTTGAAAATATCAATCAGAAAAATTCCATAAATTTAATAGATCTCTTATGAACAGTGTAATTTAAGTTGATGAATTTACTCATTCAACCATTTTCGCCCATATATTTTTTTATTTTTGGAGTTATGTTGTCATCAACATAAAATGAATGATACTGTTTGAATTCCTTCAATAAGAACCGTCAGTTGTTATTTCCAGCTTACATAATATTTTCACATTTGAAATCATGAATTGGCCAATCTTAGACTACCATTAGAAACGTGGAAGCATTGGACGGCCGTTTCGTCCTGGTACGGGATTCATCAGCAGTGCGCATCCACGATTCCTGCACCTCACAGGATTTAAACGCCTAACCTCTGGACCACTTAGCCGGTATTTAACGGTGTTAATATCTCTCAGAAGACTGGTACATGGATACTATTATTTGAACACTGAGTTTGATCGATATTTTTAATTTAATTACTGTTAAATATGTAAAAGTTTAACTTCTTCTGAACTATACAAAAACCTATTGAAGGAGTAAATATTTCTTGTTTTATCTTTCATCTCGAAATTTCACAACTAGATAATTCTCTGATAAACGAATCATACACTAATTCATCTAATCCCAACGATTCCAATCATGTTGCATCCAAGATATATTTATGTGAATTAGCTAAAGAATTCTGCTTGGGAATTAACACATTTAATGCTACGAAAAATGACCAAACTGAAAATATTGGCAATAATTTCTTAATGAACGAATTCAACACACCTGGAAATCTCATCTCCATGATAAATACTGATAGTCTACTAGGAAATCTTCAATTAATCATGAATTTGATCAATGAAGAAAGTTCAACAAATGTATCGACTACTACAGATGAGAATAATTTTGTAGAGACTTTCTTTCAGTCAACCGATGACTGCTTTATAGCTGCATCTAAATTTGACCATGTTAAAGAGTCAAAAAATACATCATTTAAAAATAATGTTACTTCAGTTAATGGGAATGAAATGAAAGAGTCTGAAAGTTTCGCCTACTTTTGGGAAAATTATGAATGTGTCGCGTGTGATTGTGCACCACAAAACCAAACTGTAATTTTAACCATCCATCGACCAGTTAAAGTGAGTATATTTCTATTGTATGTGTATCAAATACTTCTGCTTTGCCTTATTCCTCTGTACCGTTTAAACTTTGACTGTGACAAAACTAGCATCATGCAAGTGCCGGTATTTCAATGAAGCTTCAATATAGGGAGAATAGAAATTCTTATGGTTTGATAGTCTCAGTACGATTAAAGAACTTTGGACTTTCATACCCCTGTCATTTGTGTTAAACATAGGACGAAAGGTCTTATCTTCTAAGGCGATGTCATATGGCAAGAACGAAGGTCGACAAATGTGTGTTTTGTGTTTGAGTTAGTAGGCTAGATTCGAATCTGTTTATTGTTTTTTTACTTAACCGTTGATCATTATCATGGGACAAATACAAAACACTTATTAGAATTACTTTCTAGCCCCAGTAACCTGGAGTCAGCTCTAAATAGTGGAGAACATTTGTAGCTCAGGTGGCTTTTTGTTGTGGTGTTTCTTTCTCTGAGCTGGATAATTTGGTTTTGAAGCTTTCATTGTTCTTCTGAACAATATCATCAGCACAAACTTCAGAGGGAAGTGAAATATTCGAATTTCTCTACGTTTGACCTGTAGCCTGTTCTGCTAACCTCGATCTTGATTGGTTGCAGTTGACCTTAAACCTGTCGTTGTTTTCACCTTTGTTTTGATTGTATCCCCCTTTTGATCTGATTCTTGATCCTATGTGACTCATGAGTTTTCTGATTGGTTGATAAACTGGGTCAATGTCAATGTTTTTGTTGATTACTGATCGACCCAAGTGCCAAGCTTCTAAAAATTCTCTAGTTCTCTTTGTGTTCCCCCTATACAGTATTTCCACATTGTTCCAATCGAATTATGTCCATAACTGTCGTTGTGTATTGATATAAGCGAAGAATTCTCGTGGCGTTTGACTGCTATTTGGTGTTCACGTAAACGAAGCTGGAGAGGTCGTCCACTTTGTCTTATGTAGTGTTCTTTACGGTCTGAGCAATTTATTTTGTAGATATAACTTAGTTTTTCTTCCTTTATCATTTTGTCCTTTGTTCAACATAGAATTGATTGAAGTGATTCTGTTGGTTTGTGTGCCACACCCATTCCAAATGGCCTGAGTAGTCGTGCTGTATGTATGTATGGTAGGTTGATCCATCTATTGGTCCCTGCACTTGATTTAGCTTCAATTCACGATTTCGGCTGCTGTTTTTTGATGAAGTTGCGTGGATAGCCCTTCTATTGGAAGATAGTCACAAGGTGTTTTTCCTCGTTTCTTAGTACTTCGTATGTGCTACATTGTGTCTTCGCTCTCTTGAACAAAGTTAGTATGCAGTTGATTTTGTGGGTTCTTGGGTTGTTGCTCCAAATCCTTATTGGCCTACAACTTGATAGTTACTTTCTTTCTAACCTATACAATGAGAACATTTATAATAATGATTCATAAGTTAGTTCTAGGAGTTACTATTTCTCTGATCTTTTTCAGTGATTTGCAATCGGACTCTATTTTGGACGAACGATTAAATAAATCTTTCATTTAATTTCCGTATATTATTCTCAGGAGAACCCCGTTTGTGTGTTGGCGGTAATTAAAAGCACTATATGGTTTTGATTACATGGAATTACTTCATCAACTCGCGTAAGCAGAAAGACAAAAGAACGAGAAGCTTAAAAACGAAGCTAAACGGAAAAGTCGAGTGAGCTAACTTCATGTGATGAGGTATGGCTGACTATTTTTAGTCAGACAAAAAGAAGCTTGAAATGAAATAAGCGAAATAGGCAATGCACACATTGACACAATCAGATGGAAACAGCCAAGTTTATGAGTGGATAATTGAAAAGGTTAGAAGACGTCTGAGCAGTAACTCAAAAAAGATAGGTTTATTAGTTTGCCCAAAAGCTAGGATGATCCGTGTAGGTTCGACATTACTGCACTGTACACTTCCGCTACATTTAGCATCTACGGAGTCCATTAATTCCAGATTATCATTTTATGTGAAACGTAGGAGTCAGTTTCGTGACGTTTTGTCTTCTTATAATAACTTTTATTTTAACAAACAAGTAGTAAGTAATAATAACGTTATCAAGAGAGGCTTTTCATGGAAATCTGGTTATCTGAATGATTTCTAAAATCAAAAAACACAAAATAGTTTTGACTACACGACTTCCTGAACGTAAATTGTTGAATGAGTTTTTAATATCTTACACTATCTTTGAAATTAGAGAGACATGCAACCTTTTTTCAATCGGTTAACCTACTAAAAACCGCTAGGGCTTGTTTTAGTCAGATCTAATTGGAGTTAAAAGGGCCATGGTGTAATGAACCTAGATTGACAGAGGTAGATGAAGCATCCATCTATCTACAATAGCACGAAATTCCGACGGTATTTCGACTACATTCCACAGTCTTTTGGGTTACTCACTGATTGTTGGCACAAATTGTTTAGGGGTATTATAATTTATTTTCTCAGGCAGAAACTGATGACTCCTAAATCTAAATAACATGACCAGAACCAACCACGGAGCAAAAGACGAAGTCACATCACAGTTTCTTTAAAAAACTGAACATCTCACTTATCTTTTAAAGCCAACCAGAATTCTTATCGTTTATTATAACATCACTATGTTTTAATCGCAGCATATCTTTCATGATGTTATGAAAGGTTACTGCTGATATTTTAAGTCATGGATTATGATACTTCATATCTATCATTTGCATTTTTGAAATTTCCGGCATGTTCATTGTATCAGCGCTGTATTCTGTAAGAAATAAGTTCAACTGAAGTAAAAACTAAAATGAAAGACGGATTATTCGCACAATTTCGAACCATATCTGTATATACAAACACTTGACTCTATTTTGTCGATGGCTATCAACGAAATGGAGTATGCTTCATGATCTCTGGACGTACGTATATCACAGTAAAAGGTGCTATCTCCTTTGACAATGTAACACTGTACTCATATTATATAAAATGTTAGTATTACTAGTCAAGATACCAGTTGACTATAGCCAACACTCATCCGACGATTGTTAGTTATTTAAAGAATCTCTGAAGTTTTGAAGCATAATGACTTCCTCAGTTCAGAAAACATTAAAGCCAAGCCGGGACATAAACAATCTCCCAATATAATGTGCGAGTAAGCATGGATCGATTAATTATTATTTTTAATATTAGTGTGTGTAATTTTCTTGATGACGAAAATGTGTAAAACTCAAATATTGTTAAATTCTGTTTATTTGACATATTTGTGAAAACTCTCCGTAAATCTTTTGCTAACCAACTTTGACTACTTAAAATAGTCGAGTAGACAAGAATGTTCGAAATGTATTTCATTCAATAAAATTTGCATCATTCAATCATTAATTATTAAAGCGATTTCAAAACTGAATGTTAATTGTTAATTACTGAATCGTCAAATATGAGCAAATTTTGCTAGAACAAAGCTTTGTTTCTTATGAAAACTTTTGTCGTCAACCTATGAAGTGATATGAAGTTCAACAAATTAGTTTTCAGAGTTTGATTTAGGAGTCCAACGTTTCCACTAGAATAATCAATTTTCTGAATTTTGAGCTTGTTTATCGGTGAGTAAGAAGAATGAATCTTCCGTAGCTAACTCAAAGTTCATGTGTGATAAATTAGAAGAGAAATAACGCTGAAAGTGTGAACTTCAATGCGGTGTTCGATTTTTTATTACGGCGGTTAATTAGGAATTTAACTAACATAAGCTCTGAAAGCGTTTTAAGTAAATACAACAAAGAATTGTCATATTTTATCTAAATTGAAATTTTCTGTGTTTGGTATTAAAACTATCTATAATGGCACTAAATAAATAGCGGATAACTTGCTAGTTACTTAGTAGGAAGTATGATGATAACTACTAAAATCAATACTGTGGTCGGAAATCAAGTCGTCTATGTACAGCTAGAAGCCAATAACCTGTCAGTCATCTAGTGTATGTTAAATAGTTTGATTTGACGTGAGTTGATGATAAATGATTCCTATTTTAAGTGAATGTTCATTATTACTTGTCCCACTGGAAGTGATGACATAACATTTATTTAACACAGATTATTAGAAGCCATTGTTCAGCGAATAAGTCCATCGTTTGTAGTTCTTCATAGGAAGAAGAAATATCACGTTATTTTCTAGTTATAAGGCTAACAATGAAATATGTTCACAGGTGGATGGATGGATAAGTTTCTTAAAACCCGAATAACACAATAACAAGGATGAAGTTGAACAAAAAAAAGATTACCAATACAAAAACTGACGATAATCTCAAACCTTTGAATAAAAAAGTGAAAAAGTAAGTCGATCAAACATACTACTGGTTGATACAGATAAAATAATTAGCTACCATTCTAATGTTTCATGTTCAGTCCTAATTAATAATCAGAACAATAACTTACTCTCTAATATATCTTCAAAATAGACCAAGTTATTATTATATAGATTTGGCAAAGCTAATATTTACTTATAGGTCAAAAAGCATCTCATCGATTGAAATTGCATTGCATTTTCACCATCTTTTTTTCTCTTTTTTTAATTAGCTCAGTCAAAAACAAGAAGAAATGAAGAGTCTTTTCAATTATCGTCAAAGTGCTGGTGAATTTATATGTGTATGGACAGAAATCGGTGTGAAACCACTGCCTGATTGTCTGCTTTATTGTCCAGGCTTATCTGAAACTGGTTTAAAAGGCGCCAATTTAAATTGTGCAATATTCAGTCCAGATAATGATGCTAATTTGGTAAGTGAATCCAATCGATTAAAAAAGAAACAATCAAAGTTTTGTTTCTTTTTTTTTTGCTGGTCACTTCATTCTTAGACGAAAATGTGTGTGCAATTTTGTGACAATTATGAAATCGTTTTCGATTAATGTCTTAAGACAAAAGCACAGTTTTAGTCTAACAATCTATCTACATCACGATGTTTTGAAACGAATGATTTAAAAAAATAAACATTCAAGTTTGCATTGCTAACGATTTTTTACCAAACCCCAACGTATTCTGACAGTTTGAATTGCTATCTGTGGATCCATATCAATGAAAATGAAACAGCTTGAAATTCGAGACACTACATCTTTATCTGTGTAAGTTACTGCAAAGATATATTGTGTAGAAAAACCGAAGTAAATGATGTTATCTTGAAGTAGCAATAACCACAGAACAACATGATCAGCGGCAATCAATGAAATAGATTAGTTGCGATATGTAAGCGACATTTGCTTTTCCTTTCATGAAGAATCGTCAATCTCATTGTATACTACTCTGTTTGTATATTCACTGTGCCTGCTTTTTATTATTTATAATGTATAGTACTTACTTCTAAACTTTTATCAAATCAGATTAGTTCGATGTCATCTACCTTCCCATACGAACATAACATTATTTTCAACTGGTCTATCGATTAACTTACTGGTTTTATAACTTTTTACTAGATTTCTTTAACAGTCAAACAGTCAAACAAACCATTCGTTGTACTCTGATTTGATTACATTTGTCTCATAACTAAAATCACATTTGCTTGCAAGATTTTTGGTTCATTGGTAAAAAAATATTACCAGAGTTTCATAAATAGTTAAATATTAAGTTCAAAAAGTTGACTATAAAAGACATTGGATTATTTCCATTGAGGTGAATAAAAGGCTTTGCAACTAATAAATAAATAACTTAGTCCCATTTTAAATTTTATCATATTGTAACGTAGGATTTATTTAAAACAAATTTGTCAAATCACTAAATAACCTGCAATAATTGAAAATCACTGGAAATAAAACAGTTCGCATTCAATATAGCTAAAGATAGTTTTTTTCAAAAATCATCGGGAGAAACTGTATAAGTATGAAAAAAAGTTCCTAATTACTAAATAAAATACTGGTTTGACTAAGCAGATTTTAAACACTTGTTAATCAAAAGCAACCTTGTAATTTACAGCCTGCCACTGTAGTACAGCTGCTGATAAAGCAATGGAACAATGAATATTGATAACTGTGAATAATTATGTTATCAAGAATCTGCTTCTCATCATTCCTATGACTTATCAACGGGATTCAACAGACTTACTCAATGTTAGTTGATTTCAGGCGTGGATTCTCGCTAACAGTTACCACTAGATTATATGTAGTGATATTTATCCGATTAGATCATAACTTCAAACTGAAGGTATTACTCCACCAGGGTAGTCTAATGGTTTAGAAACGCTAATAATCTTTCATAAAAAGTGTAAAACCATTACTTAAGTTAAGCCCTGCTTTCTACCACTTGTATTCCGATCAAAAAATGACTACATTTCATAACGAACCATTCTTCGTTGCCTCCTGAACATTGAACCGAGCTAAAAACCCAAATTTCACGAATAATTAATCACAGATGCATTTGAAAGATCCCATGTGTACGATGCAACTACTAAGTGTCCAATGTTTTTTTGTCATATATCTAAGCAGTTACTACTCATCAATCTATGTCCATTTGGCATAAACAAATAAGTGTCTTCCTCGTAATCTTTACATTTTTACAACAAATTATCTTGACAGTACTCCTTTGAATTACCAGCGAAATAACTGATCAAAATCAATATTGATTTATCCTTTTATTGTACATAAAAACAAAACTTTACTATTCATATATGTAATTGTGCTATTAATTTAGCAATGTAGTTCACGAGAAGAAAGGCATAATCTAAAAACCAGACTTGTTAATTATTTTATGTAGTTACTTACAATCTACTATGTAAAATTTGTATGTTTACTCTCTCTCTCTGGTCCAATCGTCTATCTATTTAGCTTATTTTGATTGTTTCAGTCATTGATTCATTTTATTTTCAAGTAATCAGTGAGTATAAATTTACATTTTGATTGTTTTAGGGTGTTGATTTCTTCTTTTGTCAAGTCAATAAAGTATGATTGCAATTTGATAGTTTAACCTACTGGAATATATTTTAATTCTTTTAAAGATGATTTTAAGAACAATTTCGTCTCTGAAAAAAGAATTATTCCCACCAGAGAATTCATTAGACAAACACAGAGATTCTCCAGCTGGACTAGGATTTATTAACTGAAACCTAGTGAAACTATTGAACACAGATTCTAGTGATGATGTCTACAGGAATAATCATATAGAGAAATAATTCGAATTTAAAATTGAGGATAAAGTAGTAGGTGATTGTTGTGATGTTTCTTTTCAATAATACTTACTTACGCTTGTTACCCCCAATGGAGCATAGGCCGCCCACCAGTTTTTTCCAGCCTACTCTGCCCTGGGCTTCCCAATCCAGTTCTTTCCAGTTTTCGTCCATTCTTCTCATATCTGTCTTCATTTCCCGGCGTAATGTGTTCCTTGGCCCTCCACTTTTACTCCAACCTTGAGGTTTCTAAGTGAGGGCTTGTCCTGTGATGCAGGCAGGTGCTTTTCGTAGTGTGTGTCCTATCCACTTCCACCGCTTCTTCCTGATTTCCTCCTCCACTGGAATCTGGTTTATTCATTCTCACAATAGATTGTTGCTTATGGTGTCTGGCCAACGAATCCGAAGTATTTAGCGATGACAACTGTTGATAAACATTTGTATCCTATAGATGATGGCTTTGGTAGTTCTCCAAGTTTCCGCTCCATACAGTAGAACTATCTTGACATTTGTATTGAAAATCCTGATTTTGGTTTTGGTTGAAAGTTGTTTTGAGTTCCAGATGTTGTTCAACTGTAGAAATGCAGCCGATTCTTTTCCAGTCCGCATCCTCACATCTGCATCGGATCCAACTTGATTGTCGATGATGCCTGCCAAGATATGTGAAGGTGTTAACGTCCTCCAAGGCATCTCCATCAAGCGTTATTTGGTTGGCGCATGTTGTGTTGCATCGGAGAATTTTGCTTTTTCCTTTATGTTTGTTGAGGCCTGCTATTGCAGAGGCTACTGCTACACTGGTCGTCTTCTCTTACATTTGTTGTTGTGTTTGCGATAGAAGAGCCAGATCACCTGAGAAGCCCAAGTCGCCCAGCTGCATCCTAGCTGTCCACTGAATACCGTGCTTTCCTCCTACTCCTCCGCCTGGAGCCTCCCGGAGCTACTACCGGTCCCAAGATTGGATAAAAAAGGGGGGTCGGGCATGGGGTTGGCGACCCCATTCCACAAAAAAACTAACTCTCTAAAAAAACGCTAACCATAAAAAATAATTCAAACATATATACTGTTGACATTTAACTAACATTGCGGTCGTCATTAATTACAATAACTAAAAATTAAAAATAAGCTATCGTTGAATATGTACATTTTGAATATATCAACGAATTTCTCAGTTACCTATACAATACAGGTCACTAATCAGCTCAATTATTTATTTGATCCTAAATAATCACTTTTATAGATAGTATGGCATTGATTAGGTCATTACATAACACTAAGTCTACATTTTAATTGTAGTTTCAGGTCAAAATTACAAAAAACCTGAACCATTAATCTGATTCCCGATAAGTCTTATTAGAGCACAAATCAATGATTCTGCATAGAATCAAGCCCAAAATCCTTCAACTAATATTCTTATAAACCGTTTGAGAAAAACCTAGTGTTCTAAATCTTTTTCGTTTCAGTCAATCTGTAGTATAGCGCTATCCTAATACAATGTCACAGATGATCTACTATCCTACTCCTGACTTCACTGAAGACAGCTCTACTATAAGAGAGCTACGAATTCGTTATTAGGCTAATCACCAAAGTAAATGATAATACTTCACAGAGAGAGAGAGAGAGAGAACATTATGGGGCTTGAAGAAAAGAAATCACAGATAATCTTCTTGATATAAAAAATAAAAGTTTTAACATAATTTAGATTTCCCTACATTTTCATAGCCCACTTTCTCATCCTGCTTTCAGTTGTGATTATGAAAATATAAATAATAAAGACACACTTTTCTTTTTAACAATAATGCTTTTAGTTACAATGTGAATATTACCTTTAATATTTATGTAAATATATATATATATAAAACACAATTAGCTAAGTGTGATAATTAGACTTCTGCACACACACACAATAACATAGTTCCATATTTAGGAAATTATATTATCCCTTGCAAATTCATTTATTTTTGAGTTTTAACATAACATTATTCCATTGCTCTAATTCTTTTTTTCACTAAATCTCCCCATATCAGCAATAAATAGCTTGGCCGAATGTAAATGTATGTGTTTACATAATGAACAGAAAAAAAACTTTTGTTTATATTAAAAGCAAGAAAATATATCAGCTGTCTTGATGTAATTATATACATTTATATATATATATATATTATATATATATATATATATATATATATATATATATATATTTGAAAGGCGCTGTAATTACTGTTCCAGTTTACTTTATTCATTGTTTAGTTTTAGTTTTCTTTATTGGATCTTTTCTTTTAACCAAAAGAAAAGGAAAAGCAACAAACGAATACTAAAAGCTGTACAATTTGATTATTAGAAAAATATCATGTAACTAGAGTGTGTTGTGTCGTCGCTTCGATTCGGCACATTGTTCTTCTTCTTGTTTTGTCATCTTACACTGAATTTCTGTGGAATATTTTTCATTCAAGCATGAATATAGTTGTCGCTGTTATCTGGATAAATTCAAAGAGGGAAAGTGATAGATAGATTAGAATTCTTCCTGTTTGCTGTTGCTAATGACTATGCACGATTGGATAAGCAAAAAACTGCTAGAGAACGCAAACACTTTAATGATGAGCTCAAACGAAATCATACATTCGGTGTATCTCATAATGCAGTCTTACAGAATCATGTCACACGTTTCTTTATCTTATACGTTTAAATTGTAGTCTCGGTGATTTCAGTGTACATTAAGACATGATAAAGGCATGTGAGCTATTAATAGCCAAAGTTGTTTAAGATAACTAAGAACTGCAGTCTAAAATTCATTGAAAGACAAATGAGGATTAAATTAACACAACAATTTGTTTGAATCAAAACTGCTCGATTATTCCTTCTGACATTCGAAGAATCATCTGAACAGATTAATTTTTTTATAAGGCCAAGAACAAAATACACGTAAATTATTAGATGAAACGATGTTTAGCAAAATGCTGTCAATGTTAATTCATTAATGAAATCTAGTAGAGAGGAAAATGAAAAAAATTATTTTAATTTAAATTTTACATTGAAATTTCAGTGTTTTATTCCAACAAAATGGATTAGAATCTATAAAACATAAGTTTTGTATGATTGTCAATATTTGTTATCTCATTGTATGTTGAATTTCTTAGCTATGTAGAAATGCACAAATGT
The DNA here is from genome assembly GCA_944470395.2 of Schistosoma turkestanicum. NCBI lineage: Eukaryota > Metazoa > Platyhelminthes > Trematoda > Strigeidida > Schistosomatidae > Schistosoma > Schistosoma turkestanicum. Next base: position 13,296,667 of record OX103979.1, on the reverse strand, counting down.
TATATAAGTTGACTGATATAAAAGTTAATCAAGGTATATTCACTTGTTAGATTTTTGAAGTGTTTTCATTGACCAGAATTTTTTCCGCATAAAGTTAATCCGCTTTTTTGTTCGATATGTATGATCTCACCTACAGATAGATATACGTCGTAGTTATCCGATTTGTTTTATTGTAAAACTGAAAAAAAGTGAAAAAAGCCAAATATGTCATGCATGATATTATGTTTGTGCGGAAACGAAACTCTAAACACATCGTAATTATCTTATTTCGGGTTCTTAAAATATTGTTTATGATCAAGAATATTTATTATAAGCGGATAGTAGCTATAAATAGTTACTTTCCGATTTTCATTCATTTAGTTTATACCTAGAGAAACGTTAACTGTAGTAACTTTGAGATTTATTTGGACCGACTAAGTGAGATTAAGTCTCCTTAAAAACATAGAGCAATGGCAAAATTATTGTAAACCAACTTTAGGATCTCTCAATGATATGAACGTCAAGGTAATATCTAGTGCCAAATTAAATTAAAAGAATGATGATTCTGACAACACCTAGAGGTCCAGTATTTGTAAATGTATACTTTTGAGGAACCTCAAACCAGCTTTGCATTTACTTCACAGAAAATGAAACACAGCTGGACAGAGAAAATAGTATGAGCTACGAAAACTTGTATGCCAGCTAGAATACTGTCCTGGTGGCCAAATCGAACTAGACGATTTTCTCAGGAGGCCACTATCTTATCCTTTAAACCAGAGGTCCAATCCCCGAGACAATAGACCAAAGTCAAGAGAAGCAGTCCCACGGGTAGTAAATGAGCGAAAATAAGTTCATATACGATTCATTCCTTGAGGCTTCTGAAGCCGATGTATATAACACTGGTTTGGATTCAGAAATTCTCCGCTTTCCTAAATGTGTTTTTCATATCTACAAATGTTCTTTTTCACTTTATCGATCATTATAAATAACACTCCAGCCTTGTAAAAGTAGTAGTTAAAGCTTTTCTGGAAGAGAATATAACTGTATGAGATTCTGAGAAGAAGGAGTGAACCTCATTCAGACCTCGACCGTAACAGGGTTTTCGGTGGTGACACTTAAAAACATTCTAATTCTCTACGATCTTCCAAATGATGATATCTCACGATGATCGTAAACTTGAAATCCCTCCGTAGCATTTCAGATAACTATCAACTTTAAAAAGCACTCATAAACAGCATATGCTTACAAATGTAACTATTGTCAGCACCTTTTTAATAATTCATTTATGTTGCATGAAGTTACAGTACTATCATGCTAATTCCTTTTTTTTTCGTTTGATACTTTTGCACGGTGTTGTTTAAATATTCTGTAAATATTATAGAAATAAAAATGTATTCTATTCAAAAACACACCATTAATCATGTAGACAAACAATTATAGTTTTCATTTTCTGATACAGAATGATGACCTTATTGAACCTATCAGTCTGTCTTTATTAAAACAAATGTTTATGCACAATAAAAACTAATTCAAGTTAAAGTATGGTGTTGTTGTAGTTGTATTTTTGTTTAATTATAATGAATAAAAATAAAAAAAATACTACAGCTTTCTTCATTGATATAAAAAAAATTCACTAAATAGTTAATCAATTTTAGAACGAATCAACACGAACAATAATGCGATGATGATTCATGTTGCGCGAAATGTAGTACGTAGAAGAAGAAGTGATTCACTTATTATTGTATTATTAGATTTCACTGTTTTCAGTGTTTGTATTTATGTTTAAATCTACTTACTAGTTGGATAAGAAATGCTTCAATCATAATCGAACAATCCGGATGGTTTTAAATGACTTGAGTGTTACTTACTGATTATTGATTATTGAATGGTGGCCAGTTTTTTCTCATAATTTATTTTGAGTACACAATTAGAAATTAACTGGTGTTCGTTTTTGCTCTTATATTATATGAAATTATTATTATACAGGCATTGTTGTTATCTTTACGATAAAAATTTTGATCTCATGATGAGTGAGTGATTCAACTAAGTTTACAAGATTACTAGCGACATAAAACCAATAGCATTCATTGCCTATCAAACTTTTGTCACTTGACTGATTTCACTGATTTAAAATAAGAAAGACTACACTATTGATTTTTATTATTACTTGACTCTTGGCTACAATTCCAAGCATAAAGACCTTCAAAGCCTTTGGGAATTCGAATCGTTAATTCTGCAATAATTCATTGTGCGTAGGTACGGACCAATCAGAGTAAAATGTTTGGGCCCATGCAAACAGGTGGTTTCTTGTTAAAATTGGATTATTTTTACTTATTATTCAAAATGTTTACAGCTTATTGAAGTAACTGACGAGTAAACCAATTAGTTAGTTATTTAGTCACAGTGGAATGATGGTTCTGCTTGCATATTGTGATAATCAGTCGAGACTTCTGTATTCGCTTGCCATCCGAATCATTAGCGAGGTTCTGGCAATAATATCTCACTTGTCTAGGCATAATTTTCTGCCTGGTTAACACGCCTAAATCAAAAGGTGTATTAAAAGTGACTGGAGATACCTGACATATCAATCAGGTAAGTTGCACAGTAATAAGTCTATAAACAGAAAACTCATTGTTGAAGGTGAGGTCATACTACTGATTATGTTTGCGTCGGACGGTAGAAAGCCTATTCATTCTGTAATCAGCGGCTAAAGAGTTACTGCCTTTGCGCAACGCAAGGATAAGGTTCGAAACGGTTAAGTCTAAAAATTTCACACCCCTTCTTTAAAACACTGGTTTGTATCATCGGTATTTCGAATTCAAAATAAGCGTATAACGCTACTGAAACATTTCACAAAAAGACCAGGTGTAAACGAGAATTTGTCTATTCGGTGCTGCACTCATGCTCCCAAGTCATCTCTAATGCAGTTTACCTTACAGACACCCGTATAAACAAATATCCTCTTAGGGCACTGGAGAACGGAAGTTGAGACTTCCTAATTCTTTTGACAGAACTTGAGATCGTCATGATCAGTTCCTTTATTTAGATTTCAATGGTTTCTCCAGTTTCACTTCCAGTCCTTACGTCTTTGATTTCGTTCAAACAACTACATACTCGATGAAGTTTAGGATTAGTATTGATATTTAAAATTTAGGTGTCAAATAATTACGAGGTTCAGTGAAAGGTTTTGTCAATGAAAGGAATACAAAAGAAGTCTACCAGATTTGTGAAAGCTCCCCTTCTCTCAGAAGTGGTGATTCGGCATTTGACTTAATATATCGGTACGGGTTCACCAAGTTATATCGGTGTTTCCCAAAGTGCTTCGCTTGTGGTGTAGGACAGATATTCGTGTCAAACAGAGGATGACTACATTGCTTAGTAGTCCCATCTGTATTACTGTGTAGCTGACCGTCACACACGATCTGAGAAAGTTGAAGACATGAGTAGACTGAGTGTTTTTGATGAAAAGTGTGTTGGAAGCATTGGCTATGTAAGTGAGTAGTGGTGAGTTCGGAAGTAGGGTAATAGACAAAGGTGGCAAGTCAGCTGATGAAGTAGTGAACCTTCATCAATTGAGCTGGTTGAGCCAAATGTTACGTATCTCTAATCACTATCTACCTGAACATATGCTGTTTGGTGGTGTATAAGTAGGCTGAAGGGATACTAGGATCTGCCAAACTTGAACACTGGCCCATGAGATGATGATGGATGCAAACCACTTAATTAAGGTTCTTCTCCAAGACTGTAATTACTGATTGTAGACTATGTGTAAAACAGATGATAATCGATCAAAATGACCTAGAAGAATTCAATCTTCAACTTTGTCTCGATCTTGCATTTCACTTTTTCCTTCAGTGATACTTTTCCGTTTTGTATTCCCATACTATATTTTTTATGATTTTTTCACTGTAGCCGCTACAATTCCTGCTATTTATCCGGTTAATTTTATCTTGTCATGCTCTCGCGATATGTTGGCTTGACTAAATCAAAATTTGCATCAGCTTCTACGATGATCATATACATTTCCGATGTTTTTATGCAAATTTTATGGATTTGTTTGACTATCAATGTATTTTGTCTCTGTTATTCAACCTTGTGATAGATACAGCATTTACTGATTATTTAAGAACTGCTGTCTCCATAAAGAATAAATATTTATTTTATCATTTCCCGGTTTAGGTAATTGCTGGTCTTCACGATGGAGGTCTGTGTATCTGGGATCAACACAACTACTCCAGTAATATAGGTATGAAATCAACAAACTTGTCAGTTCTTACTGCTGTGGATCATCAGTTTGTTTCCACTGTATTGAGTAACTTTTCTAACCTGGCCATATTATTGCCAACGTATAAAACATCACTTTTAGAATGTAAGGACTCAACAACAACATGTAAACTGCAGTCAGCGATCAACTATAGGACTCAACAGCATAATCACTTTAGCCCAATCATATCGATTAAGATTGCAGACAGTCATTATCATATGTGTCGAAAAGTGGCCAATGAATCAGATAAAGATTTAGACAAATTTCAGTTACTTGCGCTAGACGAAATCGGTAACATCAGTTTATGGCTAGTTTTGATGAATCAGAAGTATGGGATGCAAAATATTGTTGAAAACCTTGCAGGCTCACTAACAGATTACTGTTTATCGCCTGGCTCCAGTCGATTACGTCTGGTTCGCTTACTGTTTATCGAGTACAAATCAACTCAAATGGATGTAAGTCAAAAATTTTCTACCTAATTGTGACTCAGAATTTGTCGAATAAATTGTTTTCGTTTACTGATAAGCTACTGCGCCATACATGATCATTCGTGATCATTCTTTTCAAGCTATTATTTACTTTTATCTACACTCAAATTGTTCAAAACTATTATTTCACTTCGTTCAAGGAACAATTCCAGATGTTTTTAAGAAGTCGTTAGATAAATTATTAGATAGATCGCTAGTTAGGAAGATTCGATTCATTTATAGGATGTAAATTTTACAAACTGACTGTCAGTTTATTTTTAGCCTCAATATACTTTATCCTCTCTTTGGAATAAACTTAGCGATATATCGGTTCTGTGGAAACTGAGAAACCACGGTTATAGCTGATTTTGGACTCTTAGACAGAGCTTACCTAAAATCAACCATAGGAAAGACCTTTTGATCATGAGATCTTTTGGTGATGACAACATACCCTAACTGTAATATTGTTGACTGGTTTTCACTATTTTTTTATAGTTATTCATTTACTACTTGGGAATGAATACATAAGTGTATTTTTTAATGTCAAATTAAGAAACTTTACATAAAACGTTAACATCATGAAACGTTGATTAGATTCCACTGAAATGGAATATTTCTAATCAGCCTATTGCATCTCATCTAATTAAAATGAAAAGTGGAAAATATTTTCGGAAACATGAACAGCATCATACATACCCTCGTTGATATGCATTATAAACTAAACTAAAAACTAAAAAACTAAAATAAACCGTAAAAATTGTCTTCTTTCAATTTTTTTCCGTGTGATTAGATTTCAGCTTCATTAAAAAAAGAAAATTGTCTGAAATATCAAACCGAGACAAGTAATTTGGATCTAACGGATCAATTGAATAATAAAATTATCACAACTTGTTTAGCTGTAACAAAACATGGCAATTTCTTGATCGGTTGTAGTAATGGTCAAATTATACATCGTGGTCGTTCACCGAAGCAAAAAGTTTATCCTAAACTGTTTTCACGTACATCATGCTGTTCGGCCGCTGTACAGGCACTGGAAAGTCATCCACATAAAGAATTACACTTGTTTATTGCAGGTTAGAATATTTTATTGTATACTCAAGGGTTTTTGTTCAATCAATTTCACTATTTTGAAGAATAATTGTCGGATTTTTTTAAAATACAGAAAACATTGAATAGCAACATTCTGAATATGTTCTCTTTAGTTTTGAAAACTTAGTATTATTTTGCAGACATTCAAACGTGTGATTTGAAGCATGAATATGTTTTTTAATCCCTATAGTAGTTACAATCGTGTTTTACTGAGTACCTGTCACTATTGTTTTTCAAATTGTCAATGCTAATCTAATCATTTCAGCTGGTTTGTACTGTGGGAAATGGACTAAGTGACGAGTAATTGCACTATACTTAATGTTATGCGATTGAAATGTGGTGTTAGGAACTGTTAAATTGAAGTTTCCAGTTCGATGAAACACACTAGCAACATGCAGCAAAAATCTCGTGAAAATGAATGCTTGCGTGGAATCGAACTCACGTGGCTAGTAGCGTCAGTTAAAAGAGTTGATATTGAGTCTGTTGACTGCGACTAGTTTCCTGTAAGACCGAAATGTTTAAACTAGTAGGTATAAAACAAAAGAAATATTTAACATTTCTGATTTGTCTTACGTAATGTTAACAAAACCTTTACATTCTCTTGTAGACTTGATTTTAAGAGGTTAGTATAGGGGTTAGTTTAAACGAAGCATTAACAACAAGATTTGCGAAACGAAATGAAGTCATTCGATTTTAAGGCTTCTCATTCATTACAAGAAGCAGTTTCATTAAGCGAAAAAACTTTACGGTATCCTTGTGGAATTAAGATCACTGGACAAACAGAACCAAAGATTACTATGATAGTAACTAGCATTCAACTTTGGCTTCTTCTTTGTATGACTAGCTTTTCTCAGCACCTGAATGGCCGCCATTGTTAACTTTGTTCAATGTTACCGCTTATATCTTCCGCTCATTTTGACTTTTATTTCTGTTACGATTACTTCTTATAATTTCAGACTGTTTGTAGCTAGTGAGAAGTCGTTTTGCAAATCTAGTTTTTCTTTCATTGTTTGATCAACTTACAATGAATTTAGTTGATTAACTGATTTGGACTACTTGAGAATTAGACCTTTCGTTTCCACTCATCATAATTTTCAACAATATTAAAGCTGTGATTAACTTACGTGAACTTGATGAAATAAGCCGACGAATTGTAAAGCAGTAGATTTATAGAATAACAAAGCAATGATCAAATGCTCTACTTCTTAACAAAAAAGCAATAATAAGACTGTATTTCTTTCATTTAATTAGAACAGCAAAGGTTGACTGCATAAAAATTAGCGTAGAATTAAAACGTCTAAGAACAATGAAATATTTTTCATCTTTCGAGTGACGCAAGAGGACTTTCTCAATTACACTGCGGCTTTTGTTTTGCCTAAATTTTAGTATGACCAAGGTTTACTTTTCTAGATTTAATTAGTTGTCGATTTAATTAAATCCAACCAATTTTAGTCAATTCACTTAGTGTTGAATCATTTTGAGAATATTCCTGCATTACTTAAAAGATTGAGAACAACGATCTAGTGACTGTGAATATAAGGGGAAAACACAGCCATTCCTTCAAATGGTTTAATTTTAATGAAGACATCTTATTATTTGAATTATATAGTTCTTTGAATTTTTTTCTTTTTTCGATAAAAGTTTGCTTCATTAAAAGTAGTTAAAGTATTCCAAATTGTTTTTTCTGAACAAAATCCAATGCACACCGGTTATGGTTATTTACTAATTAATACCTGTAGTGTGATGCACAGAGATATACACCTCAACATTCAACTGAACATTTGCTTGAATAAATTGAATAATGAATTTTAAATTAATAAGAAACAATTGTTTATCTAAACGGTTAGATGAAGAAGAAATCATTCTGGCAAACACCAATAATAATATTATCGTCAGGTATCAAATATATGCACATAATGCTCCTACGCATATAAATCATACACGTATCTGAAGGTCACTAGACATTTGCGACTGATTACTCAGCTTAGTAAAATAATTATACTGAATGTATTTATTATTGGTAATAATGTTTGTACAATAATCACGTATGTTCAGATGAATGAAAGGTGAAATTGACAAATTAAATTAAAAAAAAGTTGAGTGCATAAAGTAAAAGCATATAGAAAAAAAAACATTGTTTGACGTGTCTGTATTTTTATTTCATTTTAAATGTGCTCAATAATGATATTACTAATGATGATAGTTCGATTTCACTACATTCAAAATTTCGAAAGGAACTGAATAAGTATTGAATGCTATAATTTGCAACTGACTGACCACAAAGTAGCGGCGAATGGCGTTTTGGTTAACTGCTCATATATATTATGTATATCAAGTCCTTAGTATCAATCGAATTCTGTTAATCAAGTTACAATGTGCCCTCTGGACTAAGTAACTGTACAGCGCATTCACTATGTTGAAGTGTATGGCGGTGTTTGGAGATACTCATCAGCTAAGTGCACCTTGGGCAAACTAATCCTCTCTTGATGGATACGACTTCGTACCAACCGGCTGCATGATCTAAAAAGTTATCACTGAGCTCTAGCGAAGCAGAAACATTAATAAATGTTTTTGCTCGGTAGTAATGTAACACTAACAAATGATTTTGTTTAAATTTTGCTTTTCGATTTTCACTTTATGGGTCATTTAGTTGATTGTTTTAAGAGTGTGTAATTCCGAACAGTCGGTCGGTAGAACAACCAGTTGCTGCATATTTTCTAATATCTAGCAACCCATATTGACTTTCATATGAATTGTTGAAAAAAATCAAAATAATCGAAATCTCTTATACTATTGGACAAAGTTTACCCGTTTAAGTGAGAATTATATTGGTCAGGATCACATTTTTTAGTGCACATTTTATTTCGTATTCACCATGACTTGGTGAAACTAACGTTTATCAGTAAATTGCGTTCACCGACCTGTTTTCATATTTTTTATAAACTGCATTAAATATGATTATCGGGAACTTGTGGTACGTATATTTTCACCGATCTCACAATTTCGGCAATCCGATATGGTAATATGAACTATTTGATCCTCAATTCAGGAGTCTGAAAAGTAGCACAATCGCTAAGAGGCTTGTGAATTTCGAATTCATCTTGTGATGATGTGCACAATTGATTCCATCAGTAGGATGAAATAGTAGTCCGGTAGTCGCCTGTTTCCAGCGGAACTGAACATAATGTTAGTTTGCGAAAAACGGACCAAACACATGAACTCTTTTCAATAATAGTTATAAAACAGTTATAATCCTTGATAACAGAACAAAGAATGAAAAGTTTTAATGCATGTATTAACTGTTAGGTACCAGTCAGTGAATCTCTATACTAAACCAGACCCATTGGTCAATATTTTAAATCTTGACTGCCTAAATCAGTATCTAGAAGAAAAGAAATGAAGCTGAAAGAATTACATTACAACGATTCTCCAATTCATGAACCCTGAACATGAAACGCAACTAATGGAAAATGATTATCCTCGATATCATCGGTTAAATTAGGTAATCTAATGTGATTTGTTGAGTTACATGTAGCACTAACATGACTTACTTACTTACTTACGCCTGTTATCCCCAACGGAGCATAGGCCGCCCACCAGTTTTCTCCAACCAACTCTGTCCTGGGCTTCCCTCTCCAATTCTGTCCAGTGTTTGTTCATTCCCCTCATATCTTTCTCTATTTCTCGGCGTAATGTATTCTTTGGCCTTCCTCTTTTCCTTTTGCCTTGAGGGTTCCATGTAAGGGCTTGTCTTGTGATGCAGGTAGGTGCTTTTCGTAGTGTGTGTCCTATCCACTTCCATCGCTTCTTCCTGATTTCCTCCCCCACTGGAATCTGGTTTGTTCTCTCCCACATTTCGTTGTTGCTGATGGTGTCTGGCCAACAAATCCGAAGTATTTTGCGTAGACAGCTGTTAATAAACACTTGTATCTTCTGGATGATGGCTTTCGTAGTTCTTCAGGTTTCCGCTCCATACAGTAGAACTGTTTTGACATTTGTATTGAATATCCTGATTTTGGTTTTGGTTGAAAGTTGTTTGGAGTTCCAGATATTTTTCAACTGTAGCAATGCAGCCCTTGCTTTGCCAATCCATGCCCTCACATCTGCATCGGATCCACCTTGATTGTCGATGATGCTGCCCAGATATGTAAAGGTGTTAACGTCCTCCAAGGCATCTCCATCAAGAGTGAGCACTAACATGAGATTTCTATCAAATTTTCAGACTCACCATTAGTGTGAGATTTTTCAATAATTTTTGTATAATTCTTAATCAAGTTGGAAATACAAGGAATTCATAGACTTCATCAAACGTAACTATGTCCAGTGATTCGCACATTCAAGTAGCAGTTCAAAAAGTCATTACAATTCCATATTTGTACGTATACAATCCATTGGTTTATTTATGTTTATTTTCCAGTCACAAGTTAAAATGGATAATGATCTCCTAAAACAAATTTGAATATCTCCTATTAAGCTTTTCAGACAAGAGTTGAATGTACGACATTTTGGTTTCCTAGCTATTTACTTTAAATTTCTGCAGTCATTTTCATCAAATAAAGGTTAGAAAACTTTTCTAGACTGCATTTTTGTATGTAGTCTCTTCAAAAGCAGACATAATTGACCAATTTCATCTCACTGTGCTTTAATGGCGTGGAAACGAACCAACCAACCAACCACAACATATATGTCAGGTTCTATAGTAGTTTTGACTTATTTAATCAACCTACCATCTAATAAGTCAGTAGAAGAAGGACATTTTCTGGAACGAGGCGACATCGAGTTGATTGCCTCTATTGCTTGCGTTTCGTTGGCAGGTTAATAGAAACAACTGAATGTCAAAGCGAATCTCATACAGTAACAATTTTTGCTTGACCATTTAACAAACTATCAATATATTGCATTGGTTTCATCCGCATTGATATGCATAAAATAACTTATCTGAATAATTCCGCCATATATATATATATATATATATATATATATATATATATATATCTTCTATCTTTCTTAAGCTACATATTATGCCATACTTCATTATTTGTAAGTAGGAAACGAACATGAACATAAAAGTAAGATGATAAAATATATATGTATGGATATTTAGTAATTTTACTCTTAGAATATTTCGTTCCTTTCTATATGCTATCTATATGACCACAGTCAACGACTACTACATTAGGCTAATAATTTCAGTCATATAATTCTGATGATGATTATGATTATGATGATAATAATAATAGTAATAATAATAATTATTATTATTATTTGTAAAAATCTGTTTCTTTAATCTAGGTTATACAGATGGTAAAATTTGTTTATATAAAACAAATTACTTTCAACCTATACTTCAATGGGATGTTGCATCATCATCATCATCATCAGCCTCAATGACAAATGTATGCAAAACAAAACTAACAGATTATGAAGATTACATTGTACAATCGGATTCAGAATTAGCATCATCAAACATTCCAACTAATCATCAATTGTTCATTAGTATACGTAAATTAATTTGGTCAACTACTTGTTCTTCGGTATTTTTCAGTTTGGATTCAAACAATCAAGTTATTCTATGGGATATTGTGAATCGATTCAACCAGCCGAATAATTCTTTACAATTAAATAATACAACATCCGACTTGATGAATAATTCTACTGGGATAAGTTTAAATGTGAATGATAGAAAATTATTGCCTTGTCAAATAATTAATGATATTTGCATTAGTAAAATGCATGATTCCACAGATGCCAGCTCGCTTTCATCATCGTCAATAGCATCAGTTTCAGCTTGTTCGTCGCGTTCAATTATCTTATTTCAACCGCATAAAATCCACATATACTGGATTAATCCGCGTTGGTTAAGTGAACAGGTGGACGAAGTTACTTCATTACTGAAAACTTTCGATGGTTTCAGTGCTACTAGCACTTAACATAAAATTGCACGCACATTTTGTATCTAGAATTATTGAAATATTTTTTAATTGGATAGGCGATTTTGACAATATCTTTCATTCAGTTTTTACAGTGTTTATACTATTGCATAGTTTTGAAAGGTGAAATAATTACAGTTTTATGTACATAAATACAAATTATGAATGAATCATTTTCACTAATTTTTCAATGATGGTTAAAGTCGTAAGAAAATCTAGTTGGTAGACAAGGGTGAATTGCCTGTTCCCACGTTACTGAATATGTGAACTGACAAACAAGTTATTTAAGCATATTATGTGGATAAAAAAATCGTTCCTGATTCATGCATGATTCGGAAAAACCATATTAGCATTCAATGAAAACTGCCTAAACCATACATTTCCGAACAATTTCAGTCATTGCATTTTCGTTCTTAAGAAAACAAACGAACATGTTTTCAATTCTAATTAAAAATTGAGAGTAAATAACCATCCTAAATACTTGAAATAGGCTGAAAGAAAGAAGTAACGATGGTTTAAGTATCTGCCAATAGAAGGAATAATAATGAAATACACTAGCCTTGTGAAAGCTCTCTAATCAAACAACATCTATCAACCATCCGCTAGAACTGTCGTCCGTATTATTAACCTAAACACCATGTCTGAGTTGGCCATTATACTACTCTCTATTTGGTTCCGTCATGTGTCTTTCTAGTTATCAATTTCCCTTGACCTGACTGCTACCAGAAGATTCATTTGTTGACTTGAAATATGCAGGTGAAAAAAGTTTTCGTTTGGTGGAAACTGACATCACATCAAGTCCTCTGATCACAATGAGCTACAAGACGAAATGTTTTGCACGCGTATACTTTTGCCTCAAAATGTAAATTGTCGCTTGGAGACTAGCCTGTGTCAAAGCCTGAACCAGCAAGAGGTGCTTATTCAGCTTTAATTTCATCTTGGCCATCACTAAGTGGTTATTTGAAGCTATATTAGCTCCTGTCTTGGTTCTAACGTCCTCTGTGGTCCTTCTGAACTTTTGTTGATCCAGATGCTGTTGGTATGGTTCCGTTGCAGTATGATCGGATGAAATCCATGGGGCTTTGTGTATGCGTTTGTGTGGAAGTATGATGCCACCTATGACCAGTTTGTTGAAGGTACACAGGTTTGCAAATTTCTCGCCGTTTTCATCGTTTTTTTCCATTTCCATGTTGTTCCATAATATTTCCACATTCATTGTTATCTATACCAACCTTGGCTTGTAAGTCTCCCATCATAATAGTCATATCTTTTGTAGGACATCTCTCGACTATTAACTGCAGCTTCTTATAAAACTGTTCTTTATCTTTTTCGTTGTTATCATTGGTGGGTGCATAGCACTGGATGACATTCATTGTGATCCCTTCTTTCGTTCTTTTGAAGGATGTTTTGACGACACTTGGTTCCAGAGATTTCCATCAAGTCAGTGCCTTTTGTGGTTCTTTGGACAGAATCAGCTCAACTCCCTGTTTGTATGAGGCATTTTCTTCTTCATGGTCGGAGCATAACAGCATCTCTCCTGAAGCTAGTCTTCTTTGTCCGACCTGCGTTTAATGTGTTTCATTGATTTTAAGTACGATTTGGTTGTATCTTTTCATCTCATCAACTTGAATGAATCTCCCGGTCTCCCAAATTGTGCTAACATTCTATGTATACATATCAATCGTTGCTCTGGTTGTCAAAAGGAGTATCGAACCCCTGAATTCCGGAGAAACTCAGCCTTCATCTTTAGGCGTGAAGACCTTGCAACTTCCAGGGCAGAGTTCAAATGGTTTGAATTATTTTTCCTGGTTAGCCATTTTTTAGCTATCTGGTTTTGTAAGAGAGTGAGTCTGCAACTCCTTGCCCAGCCCTGCTCCTCTATTCGCCATCCATTTCAGAGGAAATCATTCAGTTACCATAATGTCTAAACTATTGACTGAAAAAGAATGTTTTTGAAAATAATTTTCAATTAAACATTTTTCCCGCCAGAAATATTTCGGAATAAGATCAAAACTAAATTAGCTTGCATTTCAAATATCGTAGTATTCTAAATGAAGTTTAGAGTTCGGATTTTATTATAATTCTACTATTGGCATATTAGTATTTAAAGATCTTCAACGACCGGCAAATTCAACCAAAACTGATACATGTCTAGATTCCGTGTTAATTAGAGTTTGTCAACAAGGTATACCTGTAATTTTAAGCTAACTGATCTTGCATATTGCATTCGATTGCGTATCACCCAGCTTTCTAGTCAAGTCAGTGGAATTCGATCATCACCCAGAATGGATTCGCATACATGACACTGATCGCTCTCAACGATAAGTCAGTTGTGCAGATATTTTTATTAAGGAAGTTGGACATCGAAATCGAATACGAATCCAAGATTTTTAAATAAGTAACTTTAAACTTATTTTTGCGATCACGAATCAATCGAAGTTGAACAAACTTCTAAAATCAAGAGGCACTGGATAGTTTTCTCACCCACAAACACTCATAATAATAAAGTGATATCATCATTCATAAAAATTAGTATTTCTGACGTTCAATGGCTTAAAGCAAGTCACTTCTTTAGAGTAGATAATTATTGCCCATAGTTTTGAGAATATCCGTTAGAGCATATTAGTTACTACATTTCCTCGAGTTTTTCTTCTACTACTATCTCGTGTCTATCGTTAATTGAGAATCCTAGTAGAATATTCATAACTTAGTCTATTATAATTACTCAGAAAATTTAACATCTGCTGGACAATATCACACTGTAAAGGGTGTAAAGCGATGAATAATTATTGTTGTGTCGGCATCAAAATAGTATTATCGCTTCTATTCTAAATCAAATGATCGGTATTTTTGCTCTAGTCTCTTATTAGTGCATCAACGTCCTTTATCAACCTTGTCGATGAGGTGTTTCCATTTTTCTGAGTTGGTCACCTCCACAAGTCATAGATTCTCATTGTAACAGTTACGAATAGAAACTTCTAAAAGCCACGGAAAATGGAACAGTCAACCAGTCAGTGTTCAGCGAATTTCACATAAATATAACCTCCCAAGTAAAAACTGTTCATAGTGTTGTTTTTTTTGCCAAATAAGGCCTATTTACTAATGATAATTTCAGTCTTCAATGTCAAATCATTTAAGCAGTAATTGTTGTAATTCACCTTGTCCACTGTATGATTTTTTTTTGAGACTCAATCAATCAACAGAATAATTAATTTCTAGGATGGAATGAAAATGTCTGCATGATCGATCTATTCCTTATTATTTTTGTGTTGAACAGGGCTGATTCGTTCTTCAAACGACAACTCATTTGTTATCTATCTATCTGTGTAGATCTTCAAGTTCAGTCAGCTCTAACTGATGATCTCAAACGAACTAATCAGGCAAGCAAGCAAGCAAGCAAACAAACAAACAACCAGTTGAAGTGAAATGTTATATTTATTTTGACTTTTAATACTTCAATGAAAATATATGTATATATATATATATAAATATGTATATATGTATATACGATGGCACATACACGCATTACAGCAGGAGAAAATAATAAATAACATTTGACATACTTGGAAATAATAATAATTAAAAAAAAACCACAAAAAAAAGAAGAGAAAAAAAAACAGAATTTTTTTTTAACCTAAACTTCCTGATGACGACGACTGCCTGTAGTAGCAAACAGATTAAAGGTTATTTCTTTTATTTTTTTGTTTTTGGTTTTTAATATATTTCATTTGTTATAAATAACTCTAATCCAGTAAGTAGTTGCATGATATTTCCAATGAGCTTGATGACGACGCACACGCACACACGCGCACACACACGCACACAGACGCATTACATGGTTTTTTCTTTTTTGGATAGAGGGACGAAAAAAAATATGTAGAGGAAAACTGAGTGAATGGAAACTGAACTGAAATGAATTCTTGTCAGTTTGTCAGAAAGAGTTAAAAAAAAAGGTGAAACAAACCAACTTTGAAAAAGAACTAAAACATCATCAACATCATCATCGTATTAATAATAATAATAATAATAATAATAACAGATTAATATATATTATGTACATTAAAAATTTGCGCTTCAATGTGTGGTGTGGGTGTGTGTGTGTGCACTTGCGTAATATCTCATCAATTGTTTTGTTGAAAACCAAAGAAAAAAACTGAACAAAACTAGTGGAAAAATGTATTCATTCTCATGCGCCAGATTTGTCTTACAGTAAGTTAGTTTCCTGGATCATGTTCATCACATTGAATGAAAAGAAAAAAAACAATGGGTAAAAATCGAAGAGAACAACAACAACACTGGGTTTTTACACAGACAATAATGCACACAAGTAAAAACAAAACTAGTAATACACAATATCAAAGAAGATTCAATAGAAATAATAAATATGAAATATGAAAATGTATCCAATGTCAACCGATGGTCATCCATCGTTCGATGTGAGAAGAGAACGCAGGTTCTCTTATTTTGGGGGGGGTTTCGTTTCTATTATTTTTTTTACAGATACATAACAACAACTATACATCAATAATCTGTACTTATTGTCACGCAATTAAATAAACGAAAAAGAGAAGTGTAGAGAAAGAAATAAAGAGTTTGAAAGAAAGAATAATGATTTGGATACAATAAATTTGTGTAATAGATAGATATTTAACAGTATCAGTATCATTATTATCATTATTATTATCATTATTATTACTTTGAATAATAAAAAAAAACAAATACAAATACAAAGATTAACAAGTGTTGTATTCAATGATCTTCACCAGCCAAAGAGACAATACATACATCATCAGCATAACTGATAATTATTGGTTTCAAAGCACTTTCAACTTTCTGCATCACTGAGTTTCGTGGAGTGACACTCACTCACTCACTCAATCAATCAATCAATCAGCAATATATAATATAGTAGGTATCGTTTTTTTTTAAAAAAAAATTTACAACTGACAGACAAGTAGAAACGGTGGGGATAAAAATAATTGATATGTTTATAAGTATGGTCAGTAGTGTATGTATGTCATGACGTACAATGATGTAATGAATGATTCAATAAGCAGAGAGATCTGTTTGCCGTGAAACGCATTTGAAACTTGAAGAAAGACAATAATACACAAATAGATTATTGTATGTAGTAAGTATTCTGGTTTCTTGGAAGCATAGAAACAAACTATATCGACATCATTATTGGCATCACATAAGTGGTCGGAGTCATGTATGTGGGGTCATTGTGAATTACTTGGAGTTCAGTAAACAAGCATAAAGTTAAGCAAGAATATAAAAACTAATCTTTAAGATAGTTGAGAAATACTGATAAAAGTTGGGTTCACATACATACATATATATATATATACTACTCATTTTAATGAAATCACATATTTATAGTACGTAAATCATTGTGTGATCATCATTCTGGACTGGTAAAAATGTATATTTTGATCGAACCTTATGATTATAATTAATGAATGTAATAACTATGTCATATGGAATAGACATGACAAACATCATGAGTAACAATCCTAGCAAATACCAACCAATTTTACATGACCTAATAGTTTACGCTAATTGGTAGATAGATAGATCTCTTTCACACTTGAAAACATGAGTAGATAAGTTGACAGTTAAAAAAAACAAATAAAACAATTAAACGATTACAATTAAAATTCCAAACAAACTATTCCTCCTTGGTGGGAAGAGATCAGGTTTTAGGCACACAGAGAGAGAGTACAACACTCAAGTTTATTTATACGGAATTGTGTACATCAAGAGAAATAATGTAAAGAGTGACTAAAAATAAGTAGATGTTTTCAATAAAAACTTTGTTTATCTATGTATGATTTCTAATTCGGCTAATCGCCATTACAAATTTCTAAATTAGGCTTGATTTATAACTGTTTTCAAAATCACCTACAAATTTATGCTCAATTATAGACCAATCAGTATTATTTGTACAATATAAAGAGAGAAAACAGTGAAAGTAACATTTGAAAAAAAAAATATATATATATAAGGCATGCTTTCGCTCGGTTTTCCGATCTATACATACCGAATCATACATGTATTTAGTAGATCTAAAGTTAAACTCATCCTTTCAGCATCACCGGATAGATAGATCAAAAAGACAATAAAAGATGCGATAGCTTTTGTGCAAAAAAACACCAGCACACAAGGCTAAGAAAGTAAACCAAAATTCATTACTCATGGATAGAAAGACTAAGTTTTTATATGCAACAGAAAAGGCTCAACACAGACAAGAATAATGTCATCGTAGTATCTAAATAAATTCATACATAGTTTACACAGAAATAATTAAAAGTATCTTTCAAGAAAGATTATGCATACACACCAAACAGAAAACTTTATCGTTGAATTAATTGATCATGATCGATCGCCAGCCAGTAAGTCATGCTTCTTTGTCATCGATGATGTACTGAAATAAAATTAATTTGAATAATTTAACGTTAGGAATTGTTTCGAGCGGTTCGTAGTTTCTTTTCTTTTCTTTTGTATCATTGTTCATTGAGTTGTTCAGTGTAGTTAGCAATCAGCCATAACGTGTCAACCGATAGATATGATGCTGTGCCCTACAACCTTCTTGTGCAACTTCCAATACATATGCAATACACAATAATACTTCATTTGTTAATTTATTGGTCAAGACCTAAAAATAATTAAATTTTTTTTCAGAAAAAAAACAAATAACATATAAAATGTTAAGATGGATGGATGACTGATAGTTATGACACTTCAATTTTCAATACTGGAAAAAAAAACTATTTAAATTCATAAATAATTACCAACCTGAGAATTATTAAACAGTATGATTATATTGAAAAAACGATGATGATTTTATGTTGAGCAATGCATAAATAAAAGTTATTATCACTTATGTTAGATGATGATTGTGTTACACTTGTCCATTGAAACAATAATCTTCCAATGAAACTTTGTATGATATTTTTTATAGGCATAAATAAATCTGACAGCCAGTATTTGTTGTGTTGAACTTTCTGTCTTGTTGTCCAGACCTTAAGGTTCATTGAATTCTACAAAGTTTTCAGATGGAACTCATCGCAGTAGCTTACGAGTTGAATAATCATTTACAAACAAAATTCAATTGATCATATGTCTGTAAATAGTTTAGTTCCACTGATACGTTTAACACTATAATGTGTCTATATTTCCAAATCACAGTTGCATCTCCACATGCAACACAACCTTTGGAGAAATGAGAACAATAGTTTCTCAAATATAAATCCACTAGTATTTTTTCCTTGGAAATTATTTGCTGCCAGAACAAGATACGATAAAAGCAGCATGATTGAAACATTAAAGATTGAAAATGTTATGAATATCGGTACTTGACATGTTTTAAACAGTGTTTTGAGAAAGTGAGTTGTTTTATAAAGTGATTGCAAGTTATTTCGAAATCGAATCATTATATATGTTTTTCTTCTTTAGGAAACTTTGTTTCTAACTAAATGTGAACTAATGTAAAAACATTAGTTTATAAAAATTGATAAACAATATTCTCTGTGTAAATGAACTGAATGACACAATCAGTTAAATTCTAGACATTTTTAACATTCACAGTAAGAGAAACTTAAATTTTTTTTCAGGGAAAAGTGTACTGAATAAATGTTGACAATGAAAACGTGGTATTGTCTTCAGTGACAAAAACAATTTTAAATTGTAAACCAATCCATTTTTACAGCTTATAACATGATTAAACTTTATCAGCGTAGACAGATAATGCTGCAGCTTACGTTAGAAATAATTTGCCGAATCAAAAAGACTCACGTTATAACGTAACAGTTTAATTAGTCAGTAACGGGATAGATTATTAAATTATACATTTTAAACATGCTCCAGAATAATTTGGTTTTGCCATAAAGATACTTCACCACAACCTAATCAATCAGAAGTTTTTTCAGTAGAGCGTCTACAACCGGTGACTAAAAAATAATTATGTTCATCTTGTAGAGTTTGGAAAAGATACTCTTCTATAAGGAACTAGTCAACCATAAATTAATAGGTACATCAATAAAAATCTTCAGCAAATCATGAATCACATGAAACAATTGACGTTCAGTCAATTGTAAATCGTTAAATATGTGATTTGATTTTGCATAGTTTCAACTGAGATATAACGCATAAGTACAGTAATAATGTAAATTAAACTCCGAGAACAAAGGGGTCAAGGTAAGACTATCACTAGTAGTTGGAGCTAAATGTAGAGAACGTAGTTGTAGCTGAATGAATGAGTATGGAAGTAATTAATACTGAATTCATTGATTCAATGATTAGACTATTTAACAAGGGCGGTTTTGAAGATACCTATTGTCGGACAACAGTAGTCTACTTTCAGATGTCATTCCTAACTCGTCTGAAGACCAGATTTTATAATGTTGACACCATTTGGTCAAGTATTATATTTCTATTAGTCGAATGCTTTAACGACTAACTGATTAACTAGTGAACATTTTCGAATCAGTGAATAAATCTTTATTTGTTAAAACTCCGAAAAGTAGTTTGCGTGTTTGATTTACGCAAGACATTTGATAAGGATTTCGTAATGACTATGAACGAGCAGTCAAATGGTAAACTAGTCGTTTGAGATCTCTAATATTTGCAGATCACTGGATCCCCAGTCCCTAATGTGATAAACCGAATCGAATGATATCAGAATACTAGATCTAATAAAATTGATTACACACCAGTGATTTATTCATTATTGTTATGACTATCAGCATTATTGTCGTCTTATCATAATTATAGTTTTATTAATATTAACACCAGTGGTAATTTACCTCGAAAGCAATATTGTAGAAAATGCTTGAAAAAAATTAACTTTTTACACATTTTTCTAAATAGTAATTATTCGAAATATACTAATGGAATTCCTGGATATCATTACCAAAATTGTACACGTTAATTTCAAATAAAGTTAGCATTAGGTAGGTTATTACCAATAAAAAAAATACGTTTGTAAAATCCCAATGAGTAGAAAAACGACACTTTCTAACGTTTCATGTCTCAGTGTAGACCACTTCTTCATATAATAAACGAGTAAGGAAATGAAACTAAATCAAGTTCGAATAGTAGAGAGGAAGTAAATTTCAGTTTACAGAGAAAACCACCTAGCAATCTGAAAATTGATCCATTTCTAGAGCAATCAATCAAGCAACTACCGGAAAATAAATCTTTATTTACTACACTAGGAAATATCCCATATTTTGGTAAAGCGAAACCCTTTCCACCTGACAAACTTAACAAAGGGTTTGAGAATTTCAAACTTATTACAAAAAGACAGAAGAATTGTTATTGTGAAAGCTGTAAAATGTAATACAATTGTAGCCATGAACAGCAAGGATTATGATGCAAAAGCCATTGAACGCTTACTCATAGGATCCTTACCATAAGATCAACTCCATAAGTCATCAAACTGGTAAAAGTCAAATCACAAACAAATAAGATTTTCAAAGAACTAAAGCAATTCATCACTAACACTTTATGGTTAGCTTTAAGTCACAAATCACAAATCAACATCAAACCCAAAATTCATAAATCATACATCCCATGAAGACACATAAAAGGCTTTACAAAAACGCCTAAATATGCATTATCCAAATACCTAAGCAGCAAAATGAAGTCACTGCAAGACAAATTACATAATCTAATTAAATAATCTTATAAAGTTTTAAACATAGGGATTAATTATGGAAAAGAATGAACCTATGATATACTGTGATATTGTATCTCAATACACTAGTATTTTTGTTGATAGATGCCTAGAGTTTATTCACAGTTTATCAAAGAATAATCAAATTCATTCGATAGATAACCCTTAAGGATTTAATTCATCATGAAATCCTATAACTGTGCTTAAATGCAACCATACGTGCCTTCAACGGAACACTACACAAACAAACTAACGGCATGGCAGTGAGATTCCCCCCAGTCAGAAGTTGTAGCTGACCTATTAATGTCGCATATAACATCAACTATATTTTGCCAATGACAACAGACCACAAATTTGGCTCAAGTATATAGAAGATACTTTTGTTATTATCAAAAAGATGTTCTCAAGTTCTTTTTCTAAGCTGATCAGTGCACTCTCATCTCATATAAAATTCAGTTTTAAAAATGAATAGTGAATATAGTTAGCTGTTATTTTTAGATTCCCAAGTTTAAAAATATTCTAACTGGAATTATGTAGCAAACCATCTACCGTAAACCGACACACGCCAATCGCTATATTGACTTCACTTCAGCACATTCTTTCTGTATAAAACCTACTCTGTATCTAAATTTCTTTGGAAGAGCAATCAAGATTATTACATCTGAAGAAAACATCTAAAAGGAACAACATGAAAAGATGAACTTCTTACAGTTTAAAACTTTTCCTCGGAATATGATTAAAAATTTACTGAAACAAGACTATTTATGATTACGTAGCAATTCAAGTGCAATGTCATGGATTGACACTATAGGTCTAATGTACTGTTATAGTAAAACAGAAGAACTTCCTGGCATTTCAAAACAAAATTAAAACATTATTACACAGCACCTCACTTCTTTCGAAATGCTTTAGTTTGTATCAAAGATGAGATTTTATTTATATCAACAAAGAAGTATTCTTATAGATTAAAGTGGATCTATTGTGGGGTCTTATATATTGAGTAGCCATCTCATGAAATCTCAACTCTATCTAAACAACATCTAAGCCACACAAAAAATCACCTAATAATTCTGCTGAATTGGAAAAATCCCAAATCATATCAACAATGGGATTGCATGCCATCTTGCATAACCATCAGGTTGAGATGAAAAATATCAAAATTATAATACAAAAGGCGTTTTCCAACCACAATGAAAGGCGAATCCTTAAGCTTTCTTACTGCCCTTATCATCCATTAAACTAGGATGATTTATCCTAGAGACATATATGATTCTATTCATATTTAAAACCATTATTGTGCATGCGAATTCGGCTTCACCCTTTCATATTACAAATCTCACGTTTTTGACAGACATTAACACAAATGCACACGTATATATATATCATAAAAATCACCTTGACAGGAGTGATAGGACGTTGACTTGGTGAGAATGACTTTTTGATTGATCGATTGATTGTTCCAAACAGTTTCTCGTTTCTCCTTTACACTATTTAAACTCGGAATAGTTTCGTTTCTCTAGTTAGGTATTCTCTGAACAAGTGGCTTACACTGGGACACGAAACATAAGAAAATGTAATTTTTCTGCTTATTGGTTTATTACAAATGAATTATTTTTTTTTTATTATAAATAATGGAATTTGTTCAACAAAATTATTTATTTCACTCATATTGATTGGTATCTTTAGGAACACGAAATAAAAGTAATTTCATCACATACAAAATCCTAGAAGTATCTTCAGTTTATTTAACATTACACCCATTGATTGGAAGATAATTATCAGCGTTTATTGTTATTAGTTACAAACAACTTTATCAGTCTAACTAAGATAAACTAGTTTGCAAGTATAGTGTACTTATTAATAGTTATTATTCTCAAGACAATTAATGATTGTCTTAATAATTACTGTACTTGTAGAGACATGAACTGCATACCATAAGAGGAGTGTACAGAAACTTGATAAATTAAATATTTTAGAGACAGTATTCATACATATGTATGCTATGAAGTTTATCAAAACTACGCATAAATATATAATCTACTATTATCTAGCAGACTTGGTGTCATGAAAAATTGAGCTTAGCTTTTCAGTACGAAATAATCACTTAGATTTGGACAATAATTTTGAAAAACAAACTAGCAAGCATTAATAATCATAACGACCGTGTTGTTGTTTGTTGACCAAGTTAATCCTGTTATGAAAGTAGATGAACGCATCAAATTCAATTTACAGATTGCAGGTACCCTTGAAAAACTTATACGATATTATAAAATAAAACACAGAGTTAATTAGCTGTTATCGATTGTTTGACAAAATATGGTTTTTGTGGAGAAAAAAGAAAACGGAAGAAGCTTTATTAGAAATCTAGAATATAGTAGTAGTATGTGACTAAGGAAAGGTATCACATCAATGACTGATCATCATGTATATGATACAAATTATTTGTCAATAATTGACATAAATCAAGAAACACACTCGATAACATGTAGGTGATTAATTTGACCAAAAAAAACCCAGCTTTAAACCAATAAAAATACATTTTTCACTCTTTTCGTATCGATTGGAAGAATTCACCATTCTAAGTGTTCCTTTTGTAAATAAGGCTACATGAATCCAAAACCAAATGGTCTTTCATCCAGTCTTGTATGGAGAAATGAAATCTGTTATTATGAATAACTCGAGTACAGACATTGGAATTAGGAGTTATGAATAGCGAATGTAGTATATGGTTAAAAGTAAACATTAAAAAAACAGTATGATACTTTGATATTATTTTTATTTCTGTTTCAAATAATCTAGAGAAATAAACTATACAGTGTTCAAAATAAAGCAAAGTACCAGGTATCAGGTATCTAAATTCTAGTGAAATACATGATGAAAAGTAAGCTTAATGAATTTTTTTTATCAGATATTTCTCCGCTGTATTCGAAGTTATTGAAATCGACCTCTATATGGCTAATCATTGAGGTTAATATAACTATCTGTATTGTTTTGCTGGCTATAGAATATTCACTTGAGGATAATGAAGACAGTTTTGAAAGGTAAAAGACTTATTTGTATCAGCAAAGATTATTGGCAGATTTACTGATAATTCTGAATAACTAACAGCATTCTCAGATATTTTATTCTAGCATCTTTTATTTCACAAGGGAATCATTCTTAAAAACGCCATGTATGCTGTCAGTATAGAATAAAGAGAATGTGCCTAATAGCACAATGCAGGAAACGTATTTGAACCAGATTAAGTGGTTAGCCTGATGTACATGGATCCCAAGATTGATGTTCACTCTTAGATCTGAACTCAGAACAGTTCACTTTCAACATCAACACGTTATCCACTTGGTTAATGGATTCAGTTCCACTTGAATTACAATTTATACCCGTTTTACAAATGAGTAGCTATTCTGGACTTAGGTGACCAAGTCTGTGACGCGTCTTTTTTGAAGAAAAGTAATAACTTTAGCAATAAAAAGTCAGTTTGATAAAAAAATGGACTATACTGTGAAAAAATTTATCATTAGCTAATAATATAAACTTTAAAACCTAATCCATTCATGTTTGAACATGTGTAAATTAATTCCACATTAAAACTCTCTAGCTATGTATCGGTTGATAGAAAATGACTCTGATAATTTACAATCTTATATTCTCTTAAAGATGCACTGTATTTTTAACAGTCAAAGTATACTGTGCTCTTTGTGGTCGTTTAACACTCTTTCACAGATATCTATCATGAATTAACAATTGATTAAAAATTATTGAAACAATTTTAGTTAGCATCATTTAGAAAATTGTTTTGATACCACAGATAAGTAGAAAAAACATTGTTAAAAATATTATCATTCACTGCAAGCTTTGCAACAAAATATGTAGCCAATTACATGGATTTGACCTTAATTACAGAGTTTGTATAAAATCATCATTACTGTCTTTTTTGATATTATTGCATATCATATGAATCGGTATATGCAAACTATTCATTCTTACTCAGCATAATTACAATGTCAAGTTAATGATAATGTCAATTTTTATTTTTAGATTTTGGATATTATCCTACTTAAGTGAATTTAGTT
This sequence comes from Schistosoma turkestanicum, assembly GCA_944470395.2. Lineage (NCBI taxonomy): Eukaryota > Metazoa > Platyhelminthes > Trematoda > Strigeidida > Schistosomatidae > Schistosoma > Schistosoma turkestanicum. The sequence goes on along the minus strand of OX103979.1, from coordinate 13,271,186 downwards.
TTTATTGCATAAAATATTTTCGTTTCCAGATAGACTGATTAAAACAAAACCAATTCATTTAGGCTTGTAATGACATCCCGGAAACTCCTGCAACATAAGTTAGTGCACTTTTCTAGTTACAGTTAAAAAATAAATTTGAATTCTTAAGCAGTTTCAACTCATTTTCAGAATTTTTCTGAAACTTAAAATTAATGAGAGGGTTTGATGTAATTTTTCATCCTAACAAATATCAGCGATGTGTCAGATAAACATTTCATCTCTCTGTTAATAAATTAAGTTTCTTTGATGTGAAGAAATTGTATAATTCAGAAGATCATGGCCATTTTTTACTGAAGTCAACTCGTGGTCCAATTAAAGTTGATGACCATTTATTAGCTTTTTCAACATGCCTAATTTCCTTGAATAAATATGACTTCATATAATATGCAGTGTTACTATAGCTTATCAATCAAAAGTTATCATTACAGAACTTATAGTCTTTAGATATTCGGTATATAATTAGGTCAACGAGAGCGATACATGGAGAATTTCCGTGATGAATGGATCAAAGTAATAACTAACTATAAAAGACAAATTAGGGTTTACTGTCCAGTCTAAGGCTTTCGGCTAACATAATAATATTATCTAACGCCATATTTCATAGCGCCGTAACGTCATAACGCCATTTCATAAACTCATTTGGTGGTTCGTTAATCATAAATTAATATTATTATTGGTTTTTATATAAATTACTAAACAGAAACTATCCAAATAATAGTTTCCACTAAAAACTCTAATATCTGTGGTTTACAAATAAATTCTCTATGATCACTGAATTAAATTTCTTTACTAAAATGTTATCATTTAACACTTTTGCTTTAACTAAGAAAAATTAAATGGTAAGTCGAATGACTACAACTACTAAACAACTGTAACAGCAACCTGTGAAAAACAGTTTTATTTAGTGTTATTATTATTATTCTTATTAATATTGTCACGATCATCAAAGTTTCGGCTACTCAATTTTAAATTGAACAGAAATCACAAATATATTAATCGAATATAAAGTCAGCAATGGGTGGTTGCTCCTTAGTTGCTTCAGTTTTTTTTTAAGTCAGTTTCCTGACATTCAATACTGGTTTGTTTCGTGTTAGTATTATTGTTGTCCTACTTATTAGAAGGTGATCATAATAAATGTTTCTTTATAATCATAAACAATTAAACCTCTTCTCATTGTACATTTGGTCAATACAGAGAAAGAGAAATACCAGGTGAAATATTCAATGAAAAGTATTTTTCTTTTGACACTGATCAAATTCTCTCTGCTAATTTGTGCACACATGTATATAGGTAATAGAGTTTCTCTTCTTCTTGATCTTATATAGATAGACAATATATATATATATATATATATATATATATATATACATGTTGTATACACTGTACATATAATACGATAAACTACAAAGGTTAAACTAAATGTCACATAGTTTTTTTTAATAACTTTTATTTCAAATGCACTACGGGGTTTCATGCGTAGGTATGTTTTTTTTTGCCGTGTAGCAGAATCGTGAGTTAAGACAAAAGCAATACAAGTTCCGTCATGAAATTTATTGAGTGACCATAAATTTAAAATCTACAAAACTTGATAATATTTTAAACTCATCATGTTCATTGAATAGCATACAATAGCATAACGATAATAATAATAATAATACACGTTATAGCTGGTCAATTTCTGGAAAGTAAAAATAAAACCCGATATACATATATATTTATATACATATATATACTTTGAAAGTAAATCAATTGAGACTTAATGTTGATAGTGAATAACTAGTCAGCCAAATAATTTTCATAAAACAGAGAAAAAAAATTTAGAAGAAACGAAGACTATCAATCAGCATCAGCAGTAACAATGTGTGTTTATTTATTTGAATGCCAAGTATAGCTTCATTCATAAAAAAAATACTTCACCAATTTTTAACATTCTCACAAAATAGTGAATATGGTTAGTACATAAAAGCTACAATCTAATATAACATGATATATATACTATTAAATGTTGTTACTTTTAATACAGTCGCATGGGATTCACTTGGTAATAAAAACGCTTGTATGGTTTGTAATAAAAATCACTAGGTATTGAACGATTCTACGAGATCAAGTTGAGATTTTTATAATACTTGGACATTTATTGTATTTTACTAAGAAGAAAGTCACTTCATTATTTAGGATAATTGTTCACAAGGTGATATAAAGCTGTACTATTTCAAATCTAGTGGACCTAACTGGTGTTTGCTTCATACCAATAAAATGATAACTAACCGTCTCACGTAGTTATATATATATATTATATGAATAAACCGGGTTATCTCATTAATAGTCATCTGCTTATTTCAGAGACTGACGCACATATATCTTAGTCCATAACAACACTGTCAAGCATCACAAAAAGGAAGAAAGTATCAAAATATTACATTAATTGAAACCTCAGTAAAGATAACATTATTTATTTAGTTTATAATAAATAAAGACTGTGCAATTTCCATTGAGTCATAAATTTTCATTATAATCAAAAGTATGTTATTCCTATTCTCAAACTTAAAACTTAATCCAAATTACATAAAGAGCATTTTTAATGATACAAATGATTTGGACAACTTTTTTTTCAACGGTGAGTTTTATTTCTTGACAACACGACATAACGCAGTCAGAACGTTCTATCATTTCAGTAGACAAATCACTGTTCATTCGGTAAATTAGTATCCTAATAGCCATCATCGAATTTATCAATTCAAAAACTGATACTGTGAAATGACGATAGCACTTCACTGGCTTGTTTGCAATGTATTCTACTTGTCTGGATACCATGGAAATTGATTTTACTTATATTATTGTACATTTCATTAAATAAAGAGTAAGCATAATGTTTTGATAAAATATCTACTGAAATCCGGCAATTACATTTTTTTCTCTAAAAATTATTAGTTTTACCAACAGTTCAGACCTGAGTTCACAGTTTAAAAAACTACCAATGATGTAACAGAGCCAAAAACAATGTCAGATGAAAGACCACTTACTAAGTTAGGTATTTCTATTATAAAAAAATTGTACTGATGGACGAATTAAATACTTTTGTCTTATGAAACAGTCTTACATGATACTGTGAGCACTATATGTTTTAACCTTGTGGTAGGAGTTTTCAGGTGACTCCAAGGTCAACGTCAATCGTGAAGCGATAGTGTAAACTGTTAACTGAACTTCTGATTTCTTTGCCAGTATATGTCATTCACGTACACTGCAATTTTTTTTAGAATATTCGTATTTTCTATTATATATTGCAAAACTGATTGACGATACTTTTAATATGATTAGTCTAGTAAGAATCGTATTATTACACGAAATCAATTTGTTTCAACACACAGAGACCTTTCTAAATTATGACCATTTGTAATGTCAGGAAAGCTAACAATGAATCTATGCATTGAGAAACTAGTTAAATTTTAAAAAAATGATATCAATATTAGTTTTAGTCATCAAAAAATACACCAACTAACTGACGTCAGCTTGACAAAAACGAAAAAAAAATTAGTGCATCAGCTTGCGACCGAAATCAATAAATTCTACGTGATACTTTTATTGAAAGCAAACTATTTATCTAATGTTTCTGGTCCAATGGATACGATTAACAACAAATTTGTTGTATTACCATGAATATTTGTAATCAGCTTATAAATCATCAGCATTGTTTCATGATGTGGCTGTATTTGAGTGCTATATTGACTCAAACAGCTTTAGCAATTTATTGAACAGAAATTGTGCATGCTTCATTGACTTGAGCGTAATACAGTACTAGTTAATAGAATGTTAATGGAAGCTGTGACCAGTGGAATTCAGCTTTATAGGAAGTCTTAAAACAGATCCATCACAGAATGTAACATGGGTAGTCACAGATGCACTTGCTTGGTTTAGTTTAAAAAGATTCAGTCGCCTCCAAGCTAGGTCTCGGTAAACTGATATAAATTAGTTCTAGAATTACTGTAGTTAGCCAAGTATCACTTTAGATTTCATGAACCGTAGCTGGTTTAACAATATACTAAACTATGAGTGTAAATGGCTTGTTCGCTGAGATAAGCATACGATCACTGAGAGAATTACTTAGTTTATTCAAAATTGTGTTATTCAGACAAACGAAATATATCACTTGGCAAAAGGATTTTGTAAATAATAACTTAAATAATTCCACTGACATTATGTCAAGCTACTTGTTAAATTATTCGTAAACATTCTGTTACATGTCAAACAACCAGCGCTATATTCAAATATAGACTATACAACTTAATGCCGATTAAGAACAGTAGTGAGTAAAACAGTTTAGCTTGAAATAATGAGGTCTAAGCAGAATTATAACTAAACTTTCATGTCAACATCTTTTTTTACAATAAATTCAATAGATCGTGAATTAAGATAGAAATTTCCAAAACCGACAACTTTATTGTTTAGCGAATCAGGTTATTCCACACATACATAACAGTCAACTATAAAGAAAAGTTGATTCCTGACAACTTTCAGTGTTTTTTCTGTAATACTTTTGACTACATAGACAGATTTAAATTATCATCTGATCTATGCAATGTGTTAAAAGTCAATGAAAATACTATAAATAATGGGGATTTATAGTTAGCACCAAATGTACATTATTTTAAAGCGTCTTTAACTGAGTATCAATAATTCCGTGATTGATAAAAACAAAGGAAATTTGTGTTAACTAATTTTTCCCACCCCCAGATATGTAGTTGATTCATTGCGATAGTCAGCACAATGTAATAAAAGATTCATATTTGGGCCATCAGAAAGATGAAAAAGTACACAAATAATAAATCGATACAATGAAGACACCAGTTAATCGATGATCATGAATAAACAGTGACGAGCTTCCGTTCAGACAATAAATAACTCAAAAGTAGTTTATTTTTGTAATTATGTTTTCTGATTTTCATTTTCAATTTTTTTTATCAACCAATTTCTATAGAATGAAACAAAAAGTCTACAGATTGTAGACGTCAAATTTTCTCATTCAATATTCATAGTTTGTGTATTCACTTTTGTATTGTCCAACAAATAGGGTAACTGGAATTGAGATAGGAATTGATTGTGTGCTTGTTTTTTAAAGGTACACATTTACAGTGATGGTGCTAAGTGCAATATTGTAGTGTTATGTTAACGAAATAAAGATAAAAATTAATTCCTTAGCGCCTCATTCTCTTGACGAACATACAGTTGAAATGATTTGTTTGTGGCGGATAGAAGTTTTTGCCGATAGATAGAAGTTTGTGCTGATGATGCTGTTCAGAAGAACAATGAAAGTGCCACAACTAAAACATCTAGCTCAGAGAACGAAGCACCACCACAATCATCCACCTGAGTTAGAAATTTTCTCCACCTTCTCAAAATCAAATGAGCGTGCAGTGGTTTGTGTTCGTTGGACAGATAATGAGAGAAGTTCCAATATAAGCAAAATTTACTGTTATGACCTGAATCCCATATAATATTCATCGTTTTAGAAGACCTCATTATGAAATAATTAGTGTCTTCCTTATATTAATGCTCAATATTTTCATCAAGGCTACTAAATATGTTTTCTATTCACTGTAGCACTTATCATGAAATAAGGTGACCAAAGTGAAATTCAATTAATATACCTCAGACAGTTGAACAAACAACCAATGTAATTATGTATACCAGTTCAAATATGAATCTGATTCAAGTGCTTGTTGTAAGTTTCTACTGTAAATATTATTGCCAACTCCCCGCATTAAAACTTGGATTTTTGTTTAAGTTGTTAGATCAAACTTTGTAAAACAATAATGTTCATAAAATAATTTTAAAAAATATTAACATTCATATATGCTGATTTTCTTTATGGAATTGTAAAGATACTGCTTGCTTCAAGCATTTACGAGAAAATATAAGGAGTTAAGTATATCACTTACATTACTTTACAAATGTTATTATCCAGCAATTTCAAATCAACTTGAAAACACCTTATCGTGGTAAAAATGCTCAACCAGAACTAAACCTTTTGATCAACATAAAGGAAAAGTAACCTCAGATTGTCTAAAAGGTGTATCTACAATTCCAGGCAAAGATATTCAACTGAAGAAACTAATCACTGAGAGTTTCAGTTCGCTAAGCTATATATCACTTGTTTTACTGCTAACTAACTAGTCAATAATTCTTACGAACTTACCAACCCATCTAAACATAAATATGCATTACTGTAAGAAATAGGTGCTATATCAAGTATTCTGGTCATCCATCAATCCATCCATTATAATATTATGAGTTATTATTGTGAAATCCCTCTTTTCAACTGCACTGTCGACGAATATCAGTTTTCCATTTAGAATTGAAATCACCAAAACAACTATTGAAACGTTAGACAGAACTGGATGTAAGCGAATGAAATATTGTCAGAATCGATCCTGTAAAACACAATTGTTCGACCAAATTGACTATTGCAAAAATCCATATCTCATTATGAACAAATAAGTATGTAAATATTTTACAAAACATCAGGAATTAGTTTATGCTGAAATATAAGCCATAATTTTGCACCAAAAATGTTTTTAGAACAGAGTAAATATTCGAAATTAAATAATTGCAATCACTCACATGTAGTATGGTGAAATTCTCCAAAACAGAATTCATTAATTCTCGTTGAGGCAATTGTAACAGTTTACCAATGAATTTTTTCATATAATCACACATAGGACTACGTAAAAACCGATATACAAAACGTCCATTTTCCGGTCTAGGTTGTTCATCCTTGATTTTGCAGCAGGAACAATAAAATATTGAATAATAAAATGAAACAGTGTATGAGTGTTTTCAATCATGGATGATACTGCCTTGTTAATGTTGATATTTATTATGTATTCCAGCATGAACTGATTAAATAACAAACCAAATAATGAATTTAAACATAACAATGTATAGCTTTTCGTAGCCTAAAATCTTTTAGAGATTCAACGTACGTTACAGTACTAAAGAATGATTTCAAAAAATATAACTAAGGCGTATCACTGCCATAAAAACAATAGCAAAATGCATGAACTGAGTCAATGTCATTCACTGCGCAACAAATCCGTGATGAATTTATTTTTAAAGCATGAGTTATTATTGATGCTTGAGACGATTCGAAGTGTGCAAAATCATACTGGGATAAATGTTTTTTTTTTCTAAATGTTTAACTCATTCAACTACAAGACTTTATCTGATTTGAATAAGTTCTCCCACAGAATGACTTTAAATTTTGATGATTGTGTTCACAATATATGGTGTGAAAATCATCCGTTTTTTGCTTCGATCATTTTACAGCTATTGACAATAATGTCTACACCTTCCCGACTGACAATGTCTTAATGATCGCTTGCACACTAGTCAGATTGTATTCGATGTTTGTTCCTTCTCTTAAAAAAAAAACACATGCACCGAATCATCGTGTAAAACTACAAATTTATTTCGAGTATGCGAACACTAACCTTACACTGGAATCGATTACAAAATTCAACATACTCACGACAGAATGCCAAGACAACTTTTATTATCATCATGCTTAGAGTGTGTTTAATGATTAACACATTTCTGGTTTGTTGTTTTATTTTTTCCAGACGATGCCTTAAATGAATTCATACTCATTCATACTTATCTCACACTGAGTTAAAAGTAAACAGACAGAAAAACATTCAATTTAAAATATGTCAACAATCTGTGCACTAGTTAAATGATAGAAGCAATGAGCCGGCATAAATGTTTACTTGTATTAGTTAATTATATACATATGCACAATTGGTAAGACTAGCAACTTTTTAATCATTGCTATAATTGTGCACTTAGAAAGAGAGAGTGAGGTTTTTTTCGGTTTTTCACTGAGAATATTCATAAAAATAAAATAATATGATGTGAAAATAATTTAAATAGTTATTCTTCAAATTAATCATTTAAGTAATCCATCACACTTGATAGTTATTAATTTCTCGGAGTAAAAGAAAAATGCCAACAATGAGAATAGACAAAATGAAGTTGCATTGTTTTTCCTTCTTTTTTCTGTTAAACATTAAATAATTTACAAAATTGATAAGCTTAATACATTTTGTCTAACCATTTCATCAATCAATTGTTTCCAGTAGTAGTGACAGGTTAACTCTATTAGAAATTATAATAAACTTTACAATATTATATATGAACACATATTGAAATGGTGCTTTGCATTACCTCGATTTTTTCTAATACTTCTTTACCGAATGAACAAACTTTAGTTGATAAATTAATTGGAACATCTTCGGTACCTTCGAAACTAAAAAAAAAGAGAAGAGGAAACAAATAGACTGATGTCAATTATCAAAAGTTTGTACATTGTCAATCGATTCAATTGAACAGGAATATTAGTTTTTCATGTTGTTCAATGCTAATTTTTCCGTAACCGTTAGAAACTGACCGTAAAGACAATATCTCCTTGTTGAAGAGACTTAGTAAACAATGCGAATTCAATGATCATGCTTCTAAATGACTGACTGAATCACTTAATACAAACTAAAAGCATTTTAGACATTAGTATTTATTTTTTGAATAGTCTAACCAGAGATGCAGCTTCAATTTTCTTTGTGAGACAAATATGTGAAATATTTTTTTGTCGAGTTAGTTTTAGTAGGATTTATTTTTATGTGTTTTATCGAATTCGAATAACAGTCATTGCATGTTCACTTTCGAATACCAGTAAAATTAAGTAAACTTTTCATGATAAATTAATATGAATCACTAAAAACTGTTCAATGATAGTCATCACTAATCAGTCAGCGTAATCAGTAAAATATTCAGTGTATCAAGTCAGTTACTTCCATTCAGTCAGTTACAAAATAGAATTTCGTACGTAAGTACATCAGATCAAGTTGCAATACCATATCAGCACAGAGATATAATTAATTGTCAACTCACATCCCATAGTAGTAGAGGTAGTAAGAGTATTAGAAATAATTGGAGAGATCAGGGTTTGAAGATGTTACTCAAGAAGTTTAATTCACTGAAGTAAATTTAGAAAGAGAAAGATAGAGGTGATGAAGAATTTAGAAGGTTAGAATTTCATAAAACACAAAGAATGAATGCACCTGCGCTATTGCAAACGATTTTGAGCCATATCACTCAGGGTCTCTAACCATCGATTATTATCATCTCGCAGGCCCAAACCAGGTTGTCGACACATACCAACATGACTCAGTCCACTTGTCAGTGACTTCATGGATCTGTGCCATGTTTTGGTTTGGAGCCCCTAGCTTTCGTCCAAGCTATTCCTGTATCGCAAAATATAGCTCGACGTGGCATTTGGTGGTTAGGCATACGTAACACATGTCCCAACCACCTAAACTGATGCAATTTCATTACTTCATCTATTGATCTGCCATTCTTACCTAGCACCCGTTTCCTAATAACAGCGTTGCTTACTCGGTTGTCTCATGTTACTTGAACAATGCTCCGGATACGCTTATGATCGAAAACCAGTAACCCAAGAATGTCCTCTACTCTCAATGGCCATGTTTCGCAGCCATAAAGTAGGATGGAGCAAACTACTGCGCAGTATGAAAAATAGAATTCTCTGTTTCTATTTTCATGGAAACATCAAACAATCTTGAACAGTTTGAACAAGCTTAACCATCACAATGAAGAGATTAAATTATCACGAAATTTATTTGCATGTATATGATGTTATGCATAAGCTTCTACATAGATAAAATGTAATTTTTATGCATAAATGCACTGTCACAAGTTAAATTTTGCTTCCACAAGGAATTAGATGAACTTTCTAATATACATAGACTATGTTCTCAAACAGGTTAGATCATCAGTTTAAAACAATGGCAAATGATTAACAGACTTCTGAAAACAGTGATATGATGAGAAAATAAAAACTCACATAGCTGACACAGCGAATGTGGCATTCGGTTCAACCATTACATTGACATCAGCCTATATCCAGTAATCATGAGGACGATATCAAAAGAAGAAAAGAGAAATTACACATACAATATGAAATGCTTAGATGTAATAATAACATTAAAGGAAAAGTAATAAGTAAGATGGTGCATATTGTACGACGACATCATGTAAACATATACAACAACAACAACAACAACAGTAACGATTGTGATGTATGAATAATCCGATTGTATACAAAAATTATTGATCGATGAGCAAATCATGGATTCTTTTTGGCCTTCGTGACCATAAAAAGTGTATTACATGCATCAACTGTACACGAACAAGAAATACTAATATTTTTATTTGTTAGATCTCTAAACAACATGGACAGATTACAGTAAATCAAGGTAATTAAGCTAATCAGTGCTTTGGTACCAACAACAACAACAACAACAACATTAACAACAGCAACAACACCAACAAAGGTATCAACTAATGTCTTAAACATTGTACAACACAACACATACTTCAACATATTGTGGAAATGAGTAAATCCTATAAACAGGTTCAATCAATAAATTATCATCAATCGAAACGACTACTATTGTAGGTAGCATCATATTGGTAAATATGACTAGGTAAAACACACTGTGATGAGGACACATTGACAATACTAATTTATGATAACAACATAAAACAAAGTATAATCAAGTATTACATGTTTTGTCAACATATATATGTGTGTGTTATGTTGATTGGCAAATCCTATCATAAATCATCACCTTTGAAAAAAGATAAACAATAAACACAATGTGTTAGTATTAGTTACATTCATTCATATTGTTTGTTGTTGTTGTTGTTGTTTGTGTTTTTCACTGTCTTAGTGAAAATGATTACAGGAGATGTTGAAATTCCAGTGAAATAATAGACAACAAAAATTTCTAGTCTGAAAGAGATTATGCTTGTATAAAAATGTAAACAACATTTACAAATACCATTGTGATGGTGTAAACAAAATTACTTTTTAGTCAAGTATGAAAATGCATTTATTGATATATATATATATATATATATATATATATATATATATATATATATATATATATCGCTAAATGTATGAAACTTTTAAGTATTTGATTGCCTGAAAATGTATGTGGAGTCTAGTGACTTTTCCTTTCCTCCAAGTCTTTTAATTACTGTTAGACGAACACTGCAAATGAAGATAAAAAATAAAGTCTGCATACATTAATTCGTGATTTTTCCTTCTTATATACTTTATTCTGAGTTGTATCCAACTATGCAGAATATGAGCTAATTTTCATCTTATTCGTGTACTATTAGAATACTCCATAGATGGTTTCTTTGACGAAGAAGTAGGTATTATCGCTTTCGCTGTTCAAGGCTTAAATGGTCAGTATCTGTTTTCAAATGGACTATGAAGATAGTTGTTACCGCTTAACCTGAATTCGCGTGTAAATTTTGGTTCCATTACTGCAAAACAATGTAAACTAGACTGAAAATAAATAAATCTGCTCAAAGGACTGGTCACAAATACTTCATCAGTAAGCCACTTTTGAGCCCTGTCCAACATTAATCAACTTAAATCTAGGGTTTTCAAAATCCCTGTCTTGTATACTGATTGATATGCATTATTGATTACTTTCTATTTCAAGTATCCATCTCACTGTGTGTTTTTAATTTTTGTACTATGATTAAACTGATGTAAATCGCATTTCATTTTATCTCAGTTACAATTTTACATTTCACCATTGTTTGTCTTAGTTAAGTAAGGTGTGTTCATTGTAGTCATCAACAAAAGCGTTTTACACTAAACAAAATGATCAAGCAATTGTAAATGTACCAATGTTTGTTTGTTTGTTTTTTTCAAAAATAGTCATTAGCACTAATTTTGTTTACTAATGTTCAACAGTCAAAATAAAGCGACTGTTAGCAAAACTATGAAAACTGCAGTAACTCGAAGTAACAACAACAGAAAAAACAAAATAATTTTAAACTATTATAAGTTTATCATGATTTTAGGGCGTTTTACATAAGTAAACAAGCGAAAAATTCAAAACCGAAAAAAAAAATTAAATTGAAAATTCCTTTTGTGTAGTAAATAAAAAAAAGTTCAACCTGAAACTAACTACTCGTATATTATTCATTTTCTTAGTGCTAAGGCAAATTATATCGGGCAATAATCTATTTCAAATAGTTTGTCATAAAATATTCTTAGAAATTCGCTTAGATTTGACAAGTTATTCGAATGATCACCGATTCTGCTGGAAATCTCACAATAAAAGTTGATTTTGGGGCAGAGTTTTGGAGGTTTTGTGATTTTACACATTTGAAATCATCAATCAAACATTGTTAGACCACCATTAGAAACCTGGAAGCACTGGACGGCCGTTTCGGCCTAGTTGAGAAGACGTGACCAGTGGAGTCCAACCCTGTCGATTGTAGGCAGTAACTACCAAAGACAAATGGGTGAGGTCGCGCAAAAAACCCTAGATCAATCAGAGTTAGACATGAACTCCGTTGGATGCCGGCACAGTGGTCCGATGCTTAGGCGTTCGCGCACAATACCGAAGGTCCCGGGTCCGAATCCTGCGAGGTGCAGGAGTCGTAGATGCGCACTGCTGATGAGTCACATACCAGGATGAAACGGCCGTCCAATGCTTCCAGTTTTCTAATGGTGGTCTAACAATGATTGATTGATGATTTCAAATGTATGAAAGTTGATTGTTCCACACTTTGAAGTGAGTCAAATTAGCTACACTTCCTTCTAAAGCGCTAAATCGCACTCAGCCGAAAACTCCATCCCGAAGTTTCTATCAATAACTTTGATACTATCTGTAATGCTTAATCACCTACTGAGTATTATTAAAAGTAATTAAATTCCAAATTCTCATCTCGATTGTTTTTTTTTAATTAATTCACTTTTCTTGTATTTTTTTTCTTTTTTAGAAATATTTTTTTCATCAGTTAAGTTCTCTTCTACTATCATACAGAATGTTTTGTATATTTGTCTAGATTATACTCTCGAATAAACCATCATGTATAGATATATACATGTATATTATAGAAAACATTAAAATAATCAGTAGCACACAGCGTGAAAAAAAAGAAGTAGAAGATTTTTCTTTAAATTTCTTTATGTTGATCATGGCTTGTTTGCATTTTAAAAAAAAAATAATGATAAAAAAAATTTTTTTTCCATATAAATGAAATGGAAGTAGAATATTCGGAAGTTCAGATTATGCATTATACTTTTGCACTTGATCAACATTTCTATCCATCTAGCTAGTTTGAAATAGAAGCAGAAGCATAAATGAATTTTCATGCTTCATTTCTCATTGATTTTGTGTATTTTATTAGGCAGTAGTTACCTAATTGATTAAGTTGTTTATTTCAAATAAAATGATTGTTAAACAATAACATTTGAATAGTATAACTATAAAATAGTTCAGAAAGTATTTTTTTTTAGAACTATGGCAGTCGCTATTACGATTTACCTTCACACTGAACTTGTTTAAAAATTAAAATGCTGTCGGCTGAAGCCAACTGGAATGTAATATTGAAAATCAATAAGCACTAAACGGAGACAACGAAAAAAATCCTCTTCCTTGATAGCTTAAATAAGAGAACTTTGACCCAGTTAAGAAATCAGAAGAAACACAAATCTGCAATGATACAAGTGTCTAATCAATTTTGATTTCCAATAGTTCTCCAGTTGACATAATTTGATGATCAAAGTTGTACATTCCATCAAACTATCCGACTATGAATTGTGTTTCAAAAAACACAGAAAAATCAGCATCATGAGATAACTACACAAAAATACAATAGAGACTGCGTCATTAGTTAAACTGACGTTTCAGATTTACATCAGCCTAGAAAAAAGTTTGTCACATGTATTTATGTCAAAATTAGAAGACCACAACTAAACTTGTTAAAGTATTAGAATGTTACTCAATGAGAAGAAGACATAAACAACGAAGTGACAAATTTCATCAGAACATAAGTACAAAATGCCATTCAGTTATGATTCTCTAGAAACTTGTGACACAAATGATCATAACCACAAAAATCATTATCTCTCTTCAATTTTGTAACTGTCAATTACTTCTAATCCATTTAGTAAAATTCAACTAACTGTCATCTTAATATTTGTTCTATCTTGAACCTAGCCATAAATGTTAACTGACCTTGAAGTTAATATTATATAATCCGATAATACGTTGTCAAAACGACTGTCGATCGTTATCAAAACTCTTTATGCATATTTTTACTATTTGACAAAAGTTATATCTAAAGAATTTAATGAAACTCTACATACATTAGGACAATTTTAATACTTTGATTAAAACAACGATTATCGCTTATTGAAAACATGTAGCAATAGCCTAAAACCTGTTTTCATGTATATTAATAAACAAAACACTAAAATAATGTAACTATTTCCTAAAATCATGATATTTTGTATTAGTCTTCTGATTGAAACTGAAACAATAACTTATATTACACTTCTTTAAATGCTAAAACATTCAAATCACATATGAGGACAGCCAATAAGCTAAGTACACGTATTATAGATGACTGATATTAATCGAATAATTAAAAAATAGGGGAAAACATAAGTTTCTACATGAGAAACACAATAAAAGCAGTAAAACAAGTTTTTAAATGGTTATTTTTTGAGAAAATATTTTATTTGTACTTTCAACAGAAGCAAGCACAGGCGTCTAAATGACTTATATATATAGAATCACTTGCTTTCGTAAGTTACTGATCGAAACTGAATAGTTGTGATGATCAAATAGCCAATACTTATCTCCATTATTCGTACAAAAACTATGATACAAAAATAAAGCTACATAACTTACTGGGTAGTTTAGTTCATGTGGTATCAAATAATTTGGAGTAGACTTCAATATTCTCTAGACTTAGATTCCATTCTCAACATGCCAATCTTTGGTGTTGACGTTAATTTCAGGGTAAACATAAATGGGTTCTTCCATGCATGAATGCTGATAAAAATTTAACCGACTGAGTCTCAATAAACATAAAACCACAATCTAGAGCTTCGCATAAAGTGACTTTAAACACAAACTAGGTTATCTGGAGCGAAAGATAAGCTTAAACACATGCACCTGTACCATTACGACCGATTTCGAGCTATGTTATTCAAATCTGTTAACCTCTCGTTATAACAGTCACTTAGACCCCGAATAGGGGTAGTCTACATTTGTTAACAAAGCTTATTTCAACTGTCAACAACTTCATTGAGTGGTGCCGTTATTTGATTAAATTATTGCAAAAATTTTCCACCATCAATCATTATTTTTACTTCTAGTTTTTTATAGCTAAGATTTTGAAACTGTTATTTTTTTCAGAAAAACATTTTCTCCGTAAAAAACGTACCCAGAATTTAACCAGAAAGAATGTATTCGTAGGTCCATGTTCCATAAGTTCCTTTAAACTGTCTTCAGGAAATTTATCCCAGATTTGACTAGCATCTACCTGCTCCAAATTTGTATCAGTATATAATTGCTCATTTAAAATAGGTCCAATGTGAACAAAGTTGTGTACAGCTGTCATCGAGTTAGGAGTGGCAGTTAAATGAAAATCATGTGTTGGAGTTATCTATCGTAAAATCAAAAACAGAAAGCACTAGTGATTAGTAAATCCTGAGCACAGAACAATGTTAATCATGTGTTTCATTCCAAAAATCTGTAAAATGTGATTAATAATTTGTCACAAACAGCATACCGCCCTTAGCAGATGTGCTTCATAAACATTGATATACTAATCAGATCAATCTTATGAACGTAGCAGACCTAAAAAGCTTTATGCAATAATCAGACTATGATAATTAATATTCGGTGAAGGGCTGCCATTATGATGTATTTCTCATTTCGTCGCTGGTCGCACAACCACAATGAGCATTCTTGATGTTGGATATTGTAAGGATGTGCGTGTGTGTGTCTGTGTAAGTGTATTCATGAAAAGCAACTTCACATAGTTCAGATTTACAAAGTAGTTCAATACGTACGACTGGAACGCCTCAGTGTGAAGTATTATATATCCGAAAGATAATAAGCTAAACTCTCATTCGTTTAATTTTAAAGGCTTTTAAAAAACTATAAAATTCCATCACAAACTATCGTGAAATAAATTAACTAATTTCTTTCCTTTTGTGTTACATTAAATTACATCACAAAAATTATGTGCATTAAAATTATTGTATATTATGGAGATATTTTACGGTATATGCAAGCTTAGTAATATTTAGTGCGCTAATATTAATATTTGGTCATCAATACTTAGCACATCATTTAGATGTGTAAATTCACTTTTACTATCATTCATATATAAGTGTTGTTAGTAAAGTATGTCTAATAAGCTGTTGTATATTATCGCTTTAACAGTTCCCCCAATAAAATTTACCAACTTAATCGTTTTCACATTCACTTTTAAAGTGTAGTTTTATGAACTATGATGATAAACAACTGGCTAGTTGATTACATAACCAGTTATGTATATGTAACAAAATTATGCCTCATATATATGAAACGAACAAATTTCGGACCACATTTTCACGTATATACTATAATCAGTCTATGCAATGACACATTGATTTTTTCACGATACCTTATATTGCCAAGATTCTAGACGTATCATCACGGCAAATAACCATCACACCTATCAATGCGTTCAGAGTTTACGAAAGGCTGATAGCCTAACATTTATCAGAAAAGGCTTGTTCCGAAAAAAAGGACACAATACTAAGCTAATTGATGTATAATATATATATATATATATATATATATATATATATATATATATATATATATATATATATATATAAATGGCTTTAGGAAAATTGTTTATTTCCCTTTTTCTATTAGAAAAACAAAAATTAAAATATATATTATACAAATGAATAACACCAGACAATGAACTTTCAGGGCTTTTCATTCATGCACAAATTATATTCTAAAAAGTATTGAAATGTACAGAAAATTTCCCTCCGATTGATTTATTTCTTTGTATTATTATTATTCTTAGAAGGTTATGGTGTGTGTGCGAATTTTATGCCAAAAGTGTTTTTTATCAATTAAACACTAACGAATCGAAATAATATTCGACTGTAGAATTAATTTATAATTTATCCTGTACACATGTTTAACCATGCAGAAACTTATTCGAAGCAATCAAATATAAAGGAAGATGAGTTGTCAGATGACAGACTCATTCATATCTTTTGACAAAAAAAAATATTTTCGCCACAATTCAGTTAGCAGAGTGTAAATGTGAACAGTGTATATTAATAGGCTCATATGATAGATATTGTTTATTTAAAAAAAAAAAAAACACAACCACATACAACAGTCATTTAGGTATTGAAAAAATAGTTGATAAGAAATAAGCAATCAGACGGTTCAGGAATTTGTTTATTTTCATTATTTATCTCTCTCTATCCAATACAGTCTATGAAAATGTAACATACTGTTCTTTGAAAAAAAAAACAACAAAAAAACAGAAAGAAATATTATGTCATAATTTGGCCTAAATCTATGATTGTTTGTGAACTACAAAGCATGTGCACACGCTGACATATGCGCCCAGGTCAATAATGATGAACAAACGTATTCGCAACCAATCTACTAACTAATCAATAAACAACTAAGTCGATATACATACACTAAAACACTAATTAAAAGTGAATTTACCAATTGCCTGATTCTAGTTTAGGATGTTGTTAATGAACTCAAGTAAATTCAATTCTTATTTCTACTTTATGTTATCACAGTCGTATGTTTCTTACACTTATGATGATTAATTATAAATTTTTAATGACAAGGTCATGATTATTTCAAAGAATCTAAAGTGAAATTGAAGCTAATTTTTTTTTTCTATTGTCATTTATAAAGTGGATATTACAAACAGAATTTTAATTGATTTATTAAAAACTTGCAAAAACTACAGAAAATGGCCTATTATTTACAACTATCGTTTAGCATAGAAATGATAATGAGTAAAAGCAGTAAAACAGTAAAAGTATTTTCGAATTTTCTGTAGACTCTCCTCAAACTTTGGTGGATGACCGTTAATTGTCGACTGCTTTGGAATCAATAAATTATGACAGTCAAATGCAAAGAAGTGAGAACTATTTTTCCAGTTGATCAATAACAAATATGTTTGATGGCTTTTATTTCATTAGGATTCAGTTGAATATAGTCATCGTCATGGTGTATATATTGAATTTACGGTTCGATACAACTCAATACGCTCCTATCAGTTCCTTATAATTAATTAGACAAACACATGTCACAACTCTGTGAGGAAGTTTATCGAGATCTCTTAAGAAGAAATTAATTAGTGGTGATAATAATTTGAAAATGAGCTCATCCAATAACACCAGCCCAGTTTACACAAGTATTTACTTTATGTGAAATAAAAGACAAATAATTTGAGTGAATATCTGGTGCAATATGGAAAACTAAATCAAAATTTATCATTTCTTTTTTGTGTATTAAATATAGTGTGATGTATCAGGTGATCTGATGCTTTGTCTTTCCTACTATACAATAATGTAGATAGAAGAAAAAGAAATTCGAATTCGATTGACAATTGTGTATGCTCATTTATCATTCGTATGCATGTTTGAAAATATTTTCTGATGCTGAACTGATTCAGTCTCAGCAATTATTATTTTACAATCATAAAAAATGTAGTCAAAACGCCTAAGTTAACTTTCACCTTCGACAAATTTATCATCGTGATGAACATTATTATTACTATTAATAATGGAAACCATTTTAAATGAAGGCCAGTAGTTGTTGTTGTAATAAATCGACCAGGTAGTTTACAAGAAGGCTGCACAGATTGGTAGTTGGGATAGTTATTTGTATACATATAAACTATGTGCTATTTTGTGAATAGGCATATATATATCTATATAAATATATAACAAATTTTAGCTTCCAAACTAACCTAATATTCAATAGATATAGTGGTAGTCGCAACAGGATAGACAAACTGTACAATATAACAGAAATATTTAGGGATAGGTGTACACACAAACGGAGTCAGAATACTGAGATACACTGACATAAATTACAATAGCACACAGCTGTAATTTCTTTCTTTTTTCATATAGATCTAAACGTAGTTGTATGTTTTTACCCTAGTTTTTCTGATCATTTCACTAAGTTCGTTTTGTAGGCAATGTTTATATGTAGAGGAGATACACATATGTAAGTGAACACGTGAATACACTCTATACAAGCATATTTTGTAGGTCAGATTGTATATGGGAAAATAGTACTTTTTTATGTCAGTTGGATAAGCCAATCAAAACAAAAAGACAAAAAATAGGAACACTGAAGAATCTCATTGAAATGAAATTTATGTTAGTAAATATAGATCATATTTAATGTATGACAGGGATTTAAAAGTGAATTTATTGATTGCTGTACACAGTGGTTGAATCATAAAATCATGTTTGTGTACTATACTAGTGACTGCAATAAGTTTTTAATGAATCAAGTAACCTAGTTCGATGGAGTATCAGGTCCTAGTTAAATGATTTATAGATGACTTACTCTGGACGAGGAATGAATTTTTTGAATTCAATCCTCTATGTTTTTGTTACTATGCGTTAATGATAATTTCCCACAATAACTACTCAGTGCTCAATAATTTTCAATGTTTCTCTAGCTGACACCAGATAAAATAAACTCGAATTTCAAGAAATGCAAAATGTTTATTTCCATGTTAGGGTTTGGTGTACGTATGCACCTGCATCAGTGTTTCTGTCAATTGTATGACATCAATTCCCTCCATTTTCTAAACAGTGTGGCACGTCGCCTTGAAATTCATTTGAAAACATAATGTTTAGGAATTAGTTTGGTTACTCGACAACTTTTCCTCGTCCATACTAATCAAACGATTATTACTAATTAGCAGTAGGGAGATTATTCAGTTTCACTAAAATCATGAACTAAGCCATGTCTGATGTGAGGCACTTTCTCACTAAAAATAATGAAAGATGGTTGAATGAAGTTAGAATTGTAAACTATTGACTCCCGATTCATTTGTCTAGAGAACAGGCGTCCCATCATAGGAAAAAATTATCATCTAGTATTTCCAGATTTTTAATAGTTGTCTAATTCAGATGAGAGGTTATTTCAATGAAATTATTACCAAGTTGTAGACTATTTCCATAAGATTATAATTTAGATACTTAACACTAAAAATCAATTTTTACCTTAGTACTTAATATGGTTTATGAAGTGAGTGTTTATTATTTTTATGGTACAAAAAACAATTGGAGTCAAAGGACACTGCTTAGTGCTTATTAAATGTCATGTAAGTGATTGACTTCTGACACTCCAGAACGCATGAACATTAGATATCTTGATAATTACTTTAATCCTAAGCATCTTAGAACTAAACCATAATATGTTGTTTCAACATAGTATTTGAATATCTGTTCAATATTATGATGGAAATATAATGAAGTCATTGAAGTGTATACTGTTATAGAGTATGTTCAGAGATCGTTTTTAATTCAATGAGACTTGTAATACCAATCAGTGAAGCCAGGTCCACATGTTCAAAATTTTGACACACAGGATTTTGATATATGCTTCTTCATACTTACGGATCCTCATAAAGTTATGTAAATTAAATCCAGTGTAACTGATTTCAAAGGACTGATAAAGCTGTTTTTTTTATGACAAATTAATCTTGGTGAAACATTTATCAATAAGATCAATACTTAAACGCTATTAGTATTAACTCACTGTGGACTGTGATTTCGACGTTGAACTTATCATATAGGCACTTAACTCAACCAATCGCATTTTAGGTGCTGTGACTGATCGTCCCATCCATTTAGGTATGTTGATATTTGTTAAATCTTCCGGTGTTGTGCTGGTAGCCATAGTGGCAACATTTACATTTGCCAGTGGTAAAGTTCTTTCTGTATTCTAGAAGTTGGTTTAGTGAGATACAAAACAGATATTTAAAGAACCTACCTCCAGAATCATTTTTCTAGAATATTTCGGGGAATCTGAAACAGAATCATTCCTATGTATTAATGGATTCATTGAAGAATAAGAAATTTCCCGTAAAATATTCATTGTTCCATCATCACTTAGTTGTTTATTGGTAGTTTTTGATGCATTTGTATTTAGGTCACTATAATTATTATTGTTATTCCGGTGAGCATGGTTAAGGTTCAATTGTTCAACTAAGGCTTGGTTTTGCTTAGATACAACTGTCGGAGAAAATATATTTATATTTGGTTTAGCTGACAGCGCAGATGAATGATGCGATGTTGATAGCAATGAATTTGTTGGCCATGAAACAGATGTTATTGCTGTACATTGTTGTTCATAGGCTGCAACTGCAGCAACATGTGCGGCTGCCATTGCAACGGCTGCTGATGCTGGTGTTGCGATTGAAGTCATTGAAGAGCCTAGCGAATTCGACACTGAAAGAGTCGATGGAAAACTCGGTACTGAGGATAATGAAGAGATTGAGGAACAATTTGTAGAGGATATGGAAGAATCAGTATTATTACTTGTAGTAGTACTACGCATTTTTTGAGGAATCCCACTATTATTATTATTATTATTATTATTATTATTATTATTATTATTATTATAGTGATTAGATGGACAGTATATTAACTGACCAACTGATGTTTTAACAAGAACTAATCCATCAGGTTGTAAATTCGATAATAAAATAGAGGAATTATTTGTTGGTAATGTGGATTGTGTATGATTATCATTATTCATTACAGATGAAGATGACGGGGAAGAGCACTGGTTTACATAACCATTCGAAGTGACTGTCATTAGATTATCTAACACTAATGGGAAATTTAGTTGTTTTTGATCGATTTCTTGTTGTTGTTGTTGTTGTTCGTTTTCATCAGATTCTAGATGTTTGTTATGCAAATCTAACGTATCCAAATTTCGATTCGACAAATTTGTTTGTTGTTGAGATCGTAAATTTAAAAAAGCCTCATATGGATAAGATAATGGTGAATTGTTATTATTCACCATGCTCCCCGGTTGTCGCATATCAAATGAATACGGTGATAACGATGAATTAATCGGAAGAAGATGAGCAAGCGTAGATTGACTAGACAGATTCAAATTGATATGATTATCATGGGTTGTTTTCGGAACTTGTGTCACTGTGGAATATGAACAGTTTTCTTAGAAGAATAAGCAAAAATATTTTATATGACTTTGACAAAAACCGAAAAACAATATTAAAATTTATTCAATAAAATGTGTGCTGTTCTAGAAGTAGATTTGACAGTGGACTGATATCGATTGACGAATGATAATTGAACAACGATACAATAAGCAAAGGATTCACTTAGTTGTGATAATCGATAACAGTCACTTTGTATTAAAAATGTACTCAAGTCAAAAAATATGAACAATGAATCATTGAAAGATCTATTACTTAATGGAAACTCAAGTGTATGTTAAGTGCCTTGCTACCTTCACTTACATCAAGAATTAAAATTATCAATGTAACTTTCAACTCGAATTTGTTATTCTTTTCAAAAAGAAAAAAGTTATCTAAACTATTTCTATCTTTAAAAATTCAAACAAATGAAAAAAGTTAACAATGATTATTCAA
Source organism: Schistosoma turkestanicum (assembly GCA_944470395.2). NCBI lineage: Eukaryota > Metazoa > Platyhelminthes > Trematoda > Strigeidida > Schistosomatidae > Schistosoma > Schistosoma turkestanicum. The sequence continues at coordinate 13,248,551 of OX103979.1, read as the reverse complement.
TGAACTATGAGCAATTTATTTATTTATTGCACAAAGACTGGTAAACAATATCGCTAATTAACGGGACAGTCAGTTATTGATCAAAATCGCATAAATCAGATTGCATGTACTATACAAATTTCTTAATCTTATATATTGATGGTAACCAGAAGTTCTGATCCCATATTGCACGATGATTGCCGCATTTATCTTGATTTGGTGACGTAATTTGTTCATTTAGATCGTTACACCGAAATCCTACACCATGAAGCTTAATTAATTGCCTATAATTGACCAATTATCGGATTTTCAAATAATTACAACATGTGTTTTATATTAATAAGGAATTTCAATACACTTGTATCATTTATTCAATAAAAGGTTACTGGTATACGCAGTACAACTTATTTTATGCAGTCTATGTAATTCGACTTTATCTCATCGCTGCAAAATCACAATTAAATAAAAGTATCATGTGAATGAGAGAAAATTTGCCAACTTACCTTGAGTTTTACCTTTAGTCAAACTTTTATTAGTAATTGTAACATTATTTTGAACATTACTATTAACAACTGTTGAAGAAGGGTATTTATGTAGATTTTCAAAATATAAACCATTGGTCTTATTCTGTAATTCTCTATTATTAGAATGTAAATGATCATTAATACGAGGACTTCTGTCAGTGACATTGTCATTTTGACCATTTGCCAAATTCATAGAGTGTGAATTTGACAATTTAATTTCATTAATTTTCTCATCTTCTGTTGATGAATGAATCCCAGCTGATGACACTGGTAACCCACTGGATGTAGAAACAGATGGTAAGGTTTTGGAACACAGCACTCCGGCAGATACAATTTGTGCTGAACTAAGCATGGATAGATGCATTATAGCTCGTTGTTTTGTATCGGGATCCTTAATCTGAGCTTGAAGTTCTTTAGATTTTCGACGAGCTAACACTTGAATGTGACTTGAAACTTGTTTTCTGCTTCGAATTTTGCCAGTGTGTTGATATATATATCTAGCAATTAATTCATTTCGCCCTGTTACATTTAAGAACAAGAATACAAAACTGTGTATTTTAACAAGAATGAATTACGTTAACTTATGGATATAAACAATTTACTTCATGTTAACAAATCAACAGTCTAAACTTCACAGAACATTAGCTCACAGCTGATTAACATTAGGTTGACTGCAAAAATCAATTTAACGGAGATTAGTAAACATATAGTTATGTGACAAACTTACTAACGATTTTGAGCCATATCATCCAAAATGTCTAACCATCGGTTACTATCATCTTACCTACCAAAACCAGGTAGTCTGCACCAATTAACATGGCTCAAACAGGTTGTTAGTGAAACCAAACCTAAGGATAGTGTGAATCAAAAAGGAGAAACTCAACCAATGAAATAATTTTTGTTTGATCTACTAATTTAACTGAATTATCAATCGTTGATATGATTAAAATCAACTAGTTTTTATCATTCCTTTTTTTTTCTATTATTTATTGATTTAATAATTTCTTATTTACATAAGCTGTATGCCATCAGTATTGTTTCAGATGATTCGATCAGAATTTCTTTTTTGCAAAACATTTTTCCCCAGTATTAAGATAATCAAGAGTGATTCTTGAGAATGTCAGCAGATTTACAAAGAATGTCCTGAGTGTTATACAGGAGGTAGTATTAATAATTCTGTTGAGGCTAATATAGCGAAGTTGGTAAACGTATACTCGATTGCCAAACTGGTTTTTTTGCTTAAACTTATTTATCAGCGGTTTTACAGTTTAAAAAATATCGTTGCATGTCACGTGATGTGAAAATTTGATAAAAAATGATAAAAAATTTTCAAATCACCAGTCAGGAAGTTTGATCAGTTTTGACTTCAACATTCAGGAAATATATTGAAGTGTTCATAATTCTAGTAACTGCGTCCGAATAAAAACATAGAGAACAACTATTACTCAAGAATTGCAAACAAATTTATTGATAGAAACTATAAAATATTAACCGTACGTAGATGGTAGTTGTAATAAAGATCTTAGTTGAATATACATTGGGTAGTTAATTTTTTCCTTAAAATCTATTGTTATTATTATTATTATTATTATCGTTAATAAAAAAATCAAACTATCATCTTGTACAAAACAACAAATCATTTTATATCAATGTTAATAAGTCCAGTTACAAAGTAAAACCGAATTATTTATAGCCAGTGCTTTATTTACTGTATCCTACAGATTAACCTTTATTTACAAACATTTGAGGAATTTTTCAACTAAATACATGAACTGTCCAATTTGCATATTTAGCATAGAGATATGAGATATTACACAAGTACTGATTTAATGAATTCATTCCGAACATGGTGAAGCGATTAGTTATATTCAGTTTAAGGTATATTCATTTTATTTTTCTTGTATAGGTTAATTTGTAAATAATATAAAAATAGAATTCTGTGCTAAAATATTTTATTAGGTAACTAATATTACTCATCTAATGAGAATAAATAAAAGGTAGAATAAGTAGACCAACTTTAAGTTGTCAAATTAGTTCTAACTTATCATCAAGTAATGTGTCAATACGACCCCTTTGTATTGAAATTTTTTGCTTTAAATTGTTAAAAAGTATACATCTACTAAAAGTATGAAACTTGAGAGTTTTGATGAAATGTAAACTTCAACTAATATCATCTTGGAAGATCCTTTAGTCGACTATGATATAAAGCATATGGAAACTTGGTGTAGATCTTCAGAACCATAATCAGAATAAGTCATTTAAAAAAAAAAACTTATGATAACTATTAATATCGTCATCCAGTTAAGTTGATATTCTTTGTGTGATTCACTGATTTCCCTGATATACTGAATTATTCTAGTTTACTGAAGTAAATCGATTGGCACTTTGACAGACAATAATCAGAAAATCTCCAATAGGAAGAAAAAAAAGGTTGATATTTTTTTTTATAGTTACATTCACATTCATGTTAAATGTTCATGAAAGGGTTACAAAATGCCGATAACAGCAAATCAATATGTATATGTATATACGCTGATTTATACTTTTAACTTGTTATCCAGATGTTTGTAATAGCTACCACACATACAGTAACATTTATATTTTTCTATCGCTAAGTAATAGAAATTAACTATTTCGCATCCCACACAAATAAGAACAATTTTTATTGTTACTATCATGGACAATGAATTTAACATTATAGGAAAAATAATAAGAAATTTGTTGACAAATACAAAAAGATCAAATCTCTATTTTCAGTACCTAAAAGAGAATTTTTCACTTGACTTATTGGCTTCAAAGGTGACAAAACTGTCGACATCTTGAAGAGCAGGATCGTCATAGTTAGTTAAAATAACATACTCGGCATTAACTCTAAAGTTAGTAATCTGAAGTCTACCCATATTCACTGAGAACCTTAAAGATAAATTCTCGTATTTTACCATTTTTACATGCATTTATCAATTCACTAGCTTCTGTGTAGTAAGGTATAATAGTAGTTCAAATTGTGTTCCATACAATAGGGTTCAGAAACATTATTCGTAATGATTGAAAAAGGATATCAGTATAAAACGTCATGTTAACAAGTGTCAGCCTATCAGCAAAATTAATCATCTTCCAAATTTCTCGACAAGACAAATGGTAACCTACATATGATAGTCATATTGTCAAAGCTGTCATCATACACTTGGAGAAGCTGGAATTATGCATTCGAAAGAAACTTATTGGACATCTACGCAGACCATGGTCTTTCACCCTTAACCAACTTCTTTCTATTTTTGTGTACTTATAGACCATATTTCATTTTGATTTCAATATTTCATCTTATTCAGTTACTAAACTCACTTTAACAATGACGAATCTTCATCTAACATCTCTGGGATTCGGAGTGAGTGTTCAAACTCTTAACAATTATATTATTAGTATCATGACAGGAACAACACCTTTTGTACACTTTCGTTGAATTTTCTTCTCTATTTCTATGTTTAGTAGATTATTATTTGCGATAGGGAGTGAAGTAGTCGCACGTGTAGACCACTTCACGTATTTGGGGAGTCTTATCAGTGCTGATGGCCTGGTGTGTGACGAAATCTCAGCACGGATACAGAAAGCTCGACTGGCTTTTGCCAACCTGCGTCACTTATGGCGCAGGCGAGATATCCGCTAGTTAACCAAAGGACGAGTATAGTGCGCAGCAGTTTGCTCTGTCCTACTATACCGATGCGAAACATGGCCGTTAAGAGTAGAGGACATTCGTAGGTTACTGGTCTTCGATCATAGATGTATCCGAAGCATTGCTCGTGTATCGTGGGATAACCGAGTAGGCACTGCTATCGTTAGGAAATGAGTTCTACATAAGGATGTCAGGATCAATAGATGAAGTGGTGAAACTTCATCAGTTGAGGTGCTTGGGACATGTGTTACGTATACCCGACCACCGACTACCGCGAAAAGTTATGTTGTGTGATGTAGGAGTAGTTTCGAAGAAAGCTAGAGGCGGCCAATGCAAAACATGGCACAAATCAATGAAGTCACTGACTAGTGGACTGAGTCATGTTGGTAGATGTAGGCTACCTGGTTGGGGTCTGCGAGACGATAGTCACCAATGGTTAGAGACCTTGAATGACATGGCTCATAATCTTTTGCAATGGTGCTGGTGCATCCACTCTTTTATCTTACTAAATTATACTTCTCGAATCATATCTTCGCTCCCTAATCATCTCCATTACTGCTAATACTTCTATTATTGCTATATCACTCTTGGATTTGAACTGTGCTGATGGGGCATGTGAACCTGCACTGATATACTTATGTACGAAGTTCTGCGTTGTATTTGTCTGTCTTTCTTATTATTCACAAATAAATTATCGAGCATTATTGAGAAAAAAGTAGATGCATATATGCGATTACATAGCTTTGAAAATGAATTTGTCTTAAATTACTCTTAATGCCACAACTTTACCCGTTAAATAATGAATCACTATCAACCCCTTTGTAATGATGAAACTCATGAAATGGTGAAATAATAAATATGAAATTTTTAAATAATTCCCCTGAAAGTATTGATTTCAGATTATCATTAAATGAGAAAATTTTGTCACTAAAGTTCATCTAAAGAATTCGTAAGTTGTAGAAGATGCACACACTAACTTACCATACATTTTTCCTTCTTCTGATAATATAATCTTTCTACGTCCACATGGTGGATATATTGCTAAAGCTTCTTGGAAACATTGTTCTATATCCATTGACCAAACACCTTCTACATCTGTGGAACTTGAATTCTCATGAGCGTCTATATCGGAACCGGAATTACTGCCACAATCTTCATCAAAATGAAAATCTGTAGAATTTGTTGATAATCGTTTTGGTGTTGTAGGTGCTGGACGTTTACCTGACCTAATTTGATTATTAGAATTGGTATTCATTGAACCACAATAAAATGATCCATTCGAATTGGTAGTTATGATTGAGGGAAGATTAAGGACAGGATCAAATGGTGGAGGAGGACTTCGTTGTAACTGTGAATTCAGATGATGATCATGAGAATGAGAATGTTGTTGTAGAACATGATTCGATGCATTCAACAAATATTCACGTGTTATTCCGGAATTCTCCAAATGTAACGAAAGTGGTGATTGAACAGAAGGATTATCAGGTAATGATTTATTCATGTACATTTTGACAGATTTTAATTCTGAATCCACCTCATGTTTCGGAAGAGCTTTACTTAAATTTAGTAAAGAATTTCCACCATTTGAATGATTTTCATCATTTTTGTTATTGTTGTTGTGGTGATGATGATGATTATTATTATTAGAGATTTTCATGGGAACTGAATCACCATCACTACTAGAACCGTTACCATCTCCAGAGGCTGTAGACATGGCAGTTGCAGATGTCAGATCGGGAATTAGAAAACCAGCTTTACCTTTACAAACTTCCATACTTCAAATAATATTTATGTATGTTTATGATAAATGTTTATAAGACTGTTTGTATATATGTGAAAATATTTCCACCAGGTTGTCCTTTGATGAATATCTCACGTATATATTTGTGAATAATTACGTGAAATTAGTTTTTTTCCATTCAATAATTAGAATAGAAATCTGTCTTTTTGTCTGTTTATTCCTTCGTTCAATAGATGAATGGTATCATCATATATTGACTAGTGTAAAAATCACTGAAGATATGAAGAGAATATTTATGTGAATTAATAAGCGGATGCATAAGAATTAGAGAGAGAAGAAATTATACTCTGTAAAATTAATCAATTTCTAAAGTGATATATATATTTATATGTCTGACCTATAATGAACAATATTACAATGTCATCATAGTTATTGTCAGTACCACTGGATATGATGATAGGGTGAGGCATATAATGCTATTTATGTTGAAACAGAAAAATAACGTTTTGAACTTATCGCATACTTTCTTTCTCAAACCACTAATATAATATATATACATGTCTATTTAGATGGCAACATTTTCGAAATTCATGACTAACCAAGCCTCAGATTATAAAAACAGCTGAAATTTATAAAACCATTAGGATCCCAGTGCGTAATAATATTATAGAGATCCATTATGTCCCTCTATATGCGTGTTATGCTGTTTTATGTAAGTGACAGGGGTGGAGGAAGTGAATATGAGGCGGAAGATGAGTGGACATAATGGAAATGGACAAAGAAATCAGGAGGGGGTGAGGCAGATACTCCGGAATGTGCATAAATGTGTTTTGGAGAAAAGTGACGGCAAAAAGCCATTGTCAAAGTAATTTATTTTTAAATGTAATAACCATTTACTGCTATTCATCGTTAACATGTCAAATATGAGTATAGACATTTTTACACTTAAAAAAAATCAAAATATCAACTTCACTTCTCTCCTGTTTCATTCATGTAGAACCCAGTTACAAAAATTTTATAATTACTAGAACATGGTATGCAAATATATCCTATCTTATGATGGAGATGATAATTTCATGTACCCGAGCGACATGAGAATAATAGGCTTGTCTGTGTTGTAACATGGCCAAGAGTATAGGCATGTCGTCTCTTGTCTTTGTTCCGCCCATGTGAAATTATTTTAATAGTTAAGAGACAACATTAAGTCACCATAACAATATTTATGCAGATTATAAATTAAAAATTTAGCAAAATAATTTGCTTTTGAATGAAGCAACTCATTAGTTTCGTTTCCAAATAAGCGACAGATAGTAAAAGTGGTCAGTAATGATTAATGAAGTATTCAGATGTTCAGTAGGACATTGGTTGTACGAAGCCTCAAACTATTTTGATTTCCAGTATTCTGTTTTTATCTCTCCGTAACTCAATATCTGTGTGACGCTATAACAAAGTAACACAAACCGAAGTCAACACAACAACAATAGTTAAACTCGGAAATTAACAGTAAAAGCTATCGTTGATGGAGTAATTTATGAGATTAAACGGTCATGAAAAAACTTGGATGATAATACTAGATTTTATCAATTTGTTTTGTCACAAGATTAACTGAAACATTTCATATATAATGATTTGTATATTCTTGTGTATTACCAATGGCGGAAAATATAACTTCAATCGGTCACCAAAATGAAATCGTATAGATCTTAGTTCTGATCTCATTCCAGAGATGAAGCCTATCGGTTTTATCCTACCATCTGAAATCCAACAAGTATTACTGTTGCATTGGGATACTCAACCCGTTAGCTACATTGTAAGCCGAACGAATAGGATTCGATAAGAACCAAGGACTAAACAATAATACACTGATTAAAATTTAACAACCGAATAGCTTGAATATATCCATCAATCTAATTGTAACTTATTTACCTGCAGACATCAGTTCATATCTCTGAAGTAGTATGAGATCCCTAATGGTTACTGAAATATCTTCCAAAGAAATACAGACTATACACGAAAGTCGTCTTGGTTAGGGCTTGTCACTGATTGTTTCTAACCATCTAGCATCAGGAGAAACAACAAGGTGATACATAGTTTTTTCTCAGAATAAAAGCCAACTGACTAATAAATGTCACAGCTGTTAAACATTTCCGTGTCTTATTAATAAGCTGCTTAGTATATATTCATGAAAAAAGAGTAGTAAATACAGTCTGAATGAATCTATTACGAAGCTCAGTGTAGTAGTGCATGAAAAACAAGTCAACGTATATAGTGTGCATAGTACTTGTATTCTGATAGTGTTTTAGCCATACTTTATCATCGAACACAACCATATTGCTGAAAAAATGATCAAAAACACACAGTTGACATGATGCATCCTTTTACAGTTAATTCACTGGTTATCTATCATATCACTAGATGATAATTATTTAGTTCATGTTTCACATCTGTACAAATTGTTATAGTAATAATAATTATTATTATTATCATAGATTAAGTCAAACTAAACATTCACTGACACATATCATCTTAAAGATATAAACAAAATCATTTGACATTTATCAGACTTCTGATACAATAACAGTAGAGAATCTACTTAACACATACTGAAGGAAGAGATAAGTTTTTATGTTCAGGGTAACATGTATGCAATTTTTATGTTGTAATCTGACATCTGCCATTTGAATGTACTCATTATATACAAAACAAATTAATTTTGTAGAATTTCTTTTTTCCGTAAGACATGAGTGTCAAGTGAATTACCATTAAGAAAAAGGTGAACTGCTGTAATCTGTTTCATCTTGAGATTAAAGTAAGCTTTAGTCAACCACTTACCATGAGTTAGTTACGTATCAAATGAAATGGTTGGCCATAAAACTCAAGAATCGATTTTTATTTGTCTTCATTTAGTTCGGATGAAAATTATTGACCAAGTAATTCTGTTTGTTAACTAGAAGCGAATGCATTTAATATTGATTCTACAATTCTTTAGTTAAATATCTGAACGACATGCATGCCGATTTGTGTTTTGAAATCCGTGGAATCATGAAACGTGTACGTCACAGTAATTGATTTTTTTTTCTATTATTATTTAAGTGTGCTAAGTGTGATAAACACATACCTTAAATCATAAATCACTAATTGAACTGAAGACCAGGTCAAAATAATGGTTACAATAACTATTAACTGCTATAGTTAGTCCAGTTTTAGATGAGCCTGATAATAGTTTTTCATCAATTCTGAACGTACTATGCTCTAATTTTGACCAAAGTAGGCATTCCTTGACAATTAACACATTATGATAACAGAATTTTTTCATAACAATTTTTATCGGTACGTATTTTAAAATAAAAAAGTGTCAATGAATTTTGATACACTAGATTGAAGATAATTTATTTTCGAGTCATAGACTTAAGCAAACTGAAGAACTATTGAAAACTGGCTTACATTGGACGCAGGTTTCGCCTGAGTATGGAACTCATCAAGCTTGCATATCCATGAATTCACAAGGGATGTGGAATTTAGAATTATAAGATCTTAATAATCTATGTGGTGTAATACATCCATTGAGTTATTATCTAATTTAGGAGATATTTCTAATCTTTAGCTGACTTATAACTCTTAACCAACTCTCATTCTTCACCCAAGTACATGATAGACTCATATTTGCAAGTAAATTATTTTGATATAACTTGCTCAATTCGATATCTGAACGCTCAGAATTCTATCATGCATTAGGCAATCTATACCCCTTGCTACGTATCTATAAATTAGAACAGATCTGGTTTTTATTATTGCTAAATCCATGTTAATTTGTAGTGAATATAATCTTCAGTTTTGTCAAGCTTTTATGCACCCTAAAGGGTACAGTTATTATTAAATTCATTTAAATAAGCTCTCAACAGTATTTGAACTCGTACATATGAGATTTATGTATATAAACGTTTGATGCAACAGCTTAGGATGATTTATTTTCGAATCAATGAATTAGAGATTCCCAAGTCAAATATTCACATTAGAAGTTGCCACTTGATGAACATAAGGTGAATAATTGTTCGGCTTTGTCTTGAACTATGTCACCTGTTCTCTGTTCATGAGTGTGATTATGATCAACGACTAAACTTTTTTCGCAACAATCAAATCATTCTTCATAAAATGAAAGGATAGGTGCTGATACACATTACTAACTGTAGCGCGTCTCATCTGTTCATAAATTTTAAACAGTTCTTCATGCTATGAATGCAAGACCAATGAGATTATTTGTATGTATATTTGTTCTGAACATGGACCTCATAATTTCCATTGACCTATGTATTGATTTAAGTTAACATAACAACACACTAGTCATTCTAATATGAACAATTTTAATTTTATTTCACCAACAATTCTAAATTCGAAAAACTATAATTTTAAATGATGTACTTTACTTAGCCATCCACTTTGGAATGTTAATTTGGTTGAATAACGGTAGCATGTGATAAGAACTAACTGAAACAAATAATCCAACTTCATAGATCTATGCTTAGATGATTATATTAAAAGAATTATTTTTACACTGAGTTAAAAAATCGTCTGAGAATCTCGTTCAAAGAAACACATTAGTTGATTGCTTATTATTCGATCAAATATGAAAGTCTAAATGAAATAGATAATGTTTCCAGATGCCTGATTTTTAAAAACAAAAATTAACGCTGTAACAAAGTTTTCAATGTTTAATATCAGCATAACATCTTGCGCTTTTGGTCATTTACCGTTGTTCATTCAGTGAATGAACGATGTATAGTAAAATGTGATGTTCATTAAAAGTTAATTTGACTACAGAGCAGGAAATATATCAGGCCAAAAACATAAATTTTTATAAACATTAGAACTTGAAATATTCAATGAAAATTACACATTAGTGCTTAGTGCTCACTACTTAATAAAATCAACGGAAAAATGATCAAATGGTACGCTTAGTGAACGAAATAGACATGGTAGATAAAGTAAGGCTAAAAGAAATCAAATAGAAGATTTCAGTCATAATCGTTATTCAGTACGAATAATTAGGATAAATGTGAGTTGATCTTTTAAAATATTAAGAACCCACTGGTTAAAGTTTTTTATACTGATAATTATCAACAAGTAAATATTTTTTTTAAAAGTATGAGCAATTTTTTTAAGACTTCGTTTAGTCATATCGAAAAGATGAACTCGAATGTATCTTTTATTAGAAATATATTCGACCTCTGAAGGATTTATAAATGGATTACTAACAGTCTTAGATAATTGACGTTTTTCTAACTGATGATATATAACTGAAGTTTCCCTATATTATGTGTAGTAGAAAAAGACTTATTAATACCGTCATCAATTTCTTTCTATCAATAACTATCAGATAACTATTGATACTTCTTAAACGATAAACAAATGCAACATACTTTCCAATATTATCAGCTTATTAATTGACTCGTCTCATCCTATAATAATGCCTAGGGTGAGTGATGAATCCTCACTTTGTACTCTGCTTGTATTATTGTTGTTTTACATATACTTCAAAAGAATTCTTCTCTTATTTACTCACACACACACACACTTTTTTTAATGAAAATAAATTTTTACATTTCAGATATAACACACATACATACATACACATTTCCAGACATTCCGTTTTGTGTTGTTGCCTTTTAACTACCGCTTTATACATATACCGATGGTGAAAAGTAATCTAGTCAAACGACAGTAAGATTAATGGTATCACCTAGTTGGTTGTTTTTTTTTTCATAATACAAACTACTTATCAACAATAAACGATGATCAATCACACTAAATAAATAATTAAATTGAAAAACAAGCGATAATGTTGATTTACTTACAAATATATATATACATAGCTTATCGCAATTTTTTTAAAAAGAAAAAAAAACGCATACATATATTCCTGACATTTTTGCAATCATGAACTTGATTTTATGCCATGTCTCTATGTGTAATCATGCAAAGATTTTTAAATAGAATTTTTTTTTCGAAAAAACAAGCGAAACTAAGAGTACAATATTCTTTCAGCACTGCATGTGTATGTGTGTATGAGTGTGTATGCATCAATGATGATCATTGCAGGCATGTTTCCATGTAGTTAGTTATGTTCGAAAGAGTTAATAGGGTTGTGTAATATTTTGTTTTGGTTTATCAAAGTTATTAGATGAATAGATCAACTGTTTGATCTGATGAATTAAGTTTTCAAATAATTCAGTACACCCTTAATCAAAAAAAAATCACACATGTTTAATAATTTCACTCTCCCTCTCTTACTACCTTAATTATGCGAACTCGACATCGTTGATTAGTGTGCAAACATGACATGTATTAGACGCGGATATGTAGACGCAAAAAAAAAAAATTGAAGCATTTAAAATGAAGCAATAAACAATTTCACGCCATTATTGTCACATACCAACAGACCGAATATGATAAATTCATCATTGTCATAAAAATTGAGTGATCATTCCACAAATACTAGTGCATATTTCTTATTTAAAATCATGATGATGATGATGATGATGATAATGACGAATGGATCGAACGTGTTTACACAGTTGGTACATTTTTTTAAGAAAAAAAGATCAGTTATAATATACACAAACAAACCAGAAGGAATAAATGTTGACAGAAAGGATAGTAGTATTGGACTGGTCAAAGAGACAGGGAGTGTGCGCAAGCAAGAGAATATCATGAAGCTTTTATTTGTGTGCGTTTATTGTCATGATTCAAAGAGCATGGTAATTGAAAACCATCACTATCACAATTTATTGTGTGTGTGTGCGCGAATGACAACTTGTGAGCAGAACAAAAAGTATATGATGATAACAACAATACAATATTCAATAAAAATAATAAGAAAAAATATAACAAAAGAGCTCAGACTTGCTTTCTAGTTTATTTAATGTAAAAATCATGATAGTTGAAAAAAAATTTCCAGATTCAAATAAAAAGAAAAAAAAACCTTGATGATAGACATTATTCATAATGATGATTTACATACAGATAAGCGTTATACATACCAGTGTACACATACAAACACTTCAACTATCTATGCACTCTTACACTGACCTATTGTGAAGATAAATTTCTTTTATGTGAAAGTAAATTTTTTTTTCATCTTAATAATCAGTAAGTTTCAATTGAAATTGTATCAGAATAAAGTAAGTAGCAGAGAAATCTGGAAGATATATATATATATATATATATATATATATATATAACATGTATTATGTGTGAGCATGCGTGAGTGCACCCATGTCTGTGTCTCCGATGCGTGTGTATGAAAGTCAACGAAGAAGATGAATAGGAGAGCCCTTATTTTGTACAAAAAAAATATTTATATATACACAATATGTATATATACATATATACATATATGTAGGTCAATTACTACAGTTAATAATTTTGTTTTATTTTCATACTTCAGATTTATTATTACTAGAAAAGTTTAAAAGACATTTCTAATATCAACTAAAGGTCTTGATAAGGACATATAGTTACTAAGTGTGAAAAAGAATTTAGAATGTGATTTTATTATTATTAATGTTGTTATAATAATAATAATAATGATAATGATAATAATCGTAATAATAATTAAAATGAACATTAAAATGAACATGATGTTATAAGTCTTTGTAAGTTATTATTTAGTTTTTCTATACACCAGATAGGATATGTATGCAGTGAAAAAAGCACGATCAACATAAATGTAAAATCAGTTGATTAGTTGTACTGCGGTCACTATGACTAATGAAGGTGTACCATTGTATGCTGTTAAACAACAACAACAACCGACCTCAATCTGTGATTTATAAAAAAAACCAATCTAACTTAAAATTAATGTCGAACTGACCAATAATTATGATTCACTGGTGTTTAATATATATAAATTAATCAGGAGTTGAATCATAACACTATATGCAGAAGTTTTTACAAATGTTGTTTGATCTAAGATAGCTAGTTACTTAATATTTTCAGCCTTTATAAAATACAATCTGTATATTTGAACCATTAAATTGATTTTATCAAAGTAACATCGAAATCTTATTTAGTTGGCAGCATTAAAATGTCGGTACCGCTTAACCGATCAATTCATTTAAGGTGATGAACAACCTGAAGTAATAAATACCTGTGCAATTTGAACTGAGTGACTTAGTAAATAACTCACCGATATTTGAAGCAAACGATGCTGATCTCTGGTAATAATGAATCAAAAGTTCTGTGAGCACTCGTTATTGACATGCTAATCGGGACACTTTAACTTTTTCGGGTTTCATAACAGTTGAAATAATTGATCACTGCTAAAGAACCTTGTACTAGAACAAAATCTCCAAAAAGACATCTATCCCGAAGAATACTCATGATAAGCATGTTAAGTAGGAATTGTTATGAGTAATCAATAAATAAAGCTCTAATTAAATTTATAAAATATTGTTCTGACTACTATAAAGTACCATAATGTATTTCTAACTGAAATATCATTTGTGTATTTTGCAACTTTTATGTAATGAAGAAAATGATACAGCCTAGATCAACATTTCTTACATGTTTTACGCATTTTGCTAAACTAATTAATATATTAGAGACATTACAAAATAACTATTATTTTCGTTTAATTAACAGAATATTTTCAAGTTGAACTTGACATTTAACATAAATCTCAATAGCGAATGAAAGTCCGAGAATAAATGAAATATTTATAAATTAATCAGAATAAAATTGAAAAATTTTTTTAATTTTTTTTATTAATGAGATATTCCATTTTGTATAAAATAAAATACACATTATCTTAGAATATCTAGTATTCTGTTAAAAGTAAATTCTAAACTTTTCATTTCCGTAATGAATGTTATCAGATACATTTGTAACATTCACTTATAGTTTATATTTCTTGTATAAATCTAACCAATCTTATATGAAGCATTTTTACTTCATTGCAGCAACGTGTATAAAACAGACGATATTCAACTTCATTATAATAGAAAATACAGTTTTCTGTGAGTCTATGATTAGTTACAATTATATTGATCTATCTGACATACTTTAACATGTTTATAACTTATCGTAAGTGAAAAAAATAACACGAAAAATTACGAAGTAGAGTTTTTCGGTTTTTTAAAGGAGTTTATCAATTTGTTGTTTTTTACAGGGATTTGTAACTGCAGTTCAGATTAAAGTTGTAATTGTACTCTCGCTTTTTATATTCACTGTAAATACAACTCTTTCTAGCCTATTTAAACGCAAAGTCTGTATATTTTATACTAGTATAAATACATGAGTAATGGAGAAGCCATTGACATAATTCACTAGTACTTAATATAATTCGGTAGCTTTGAAATCTAAAATATTGTCTAACATTTTACGATACTTAGCTAATTGCTGCGGACTCTCTAAAAACAACAGTGAAATGATACAGATAAAACCCTTTGAACTTTAGAGATAATCTTAAGAATTTCAACTACAAACGTGACTTGAATTCAACTATAAGTTGTGTCATGAAATTTTCACAGTCACAGAGAGAATTCTATTGTGAAAAAAGATTGTAAAAGTATGCAGAAGACTATTAACATTATTATTTCAAAGTACCTTGACCTGTTTTAGGCTAAGTTCTTATAGAGTTTAAAACTGTATTCATTCTTCTGCATATTTAGAACTCTTAACACAGATTAATAAAAAAATGAATTCTCGATAAGAAAGTGTACTTTCAAAAGCGATGGAAGATTGGAGACTTTTTGAATCTACAGTTCGTCAATCTGAACGTGGCGACATATACGCATATTTACGATTTCGTCTATATGAGTAGCCGAACTTTGAATAAGAAAAAATAGACCAAGTTACTATCAACATTTGTAGCAGTAGTAACACAAATGATAAAGGTAAATGATCTAAATACTAGTGCTAGAAATATTTCCAAAACTAAGTGAAGAATTCTATGCTGCAATGACATAAATTATTGATCTGGCATTCTGCAAATAGAACTTGGCAACATTATTTAAAATTCAACTTTTTTGTCTGGATTTATACAGAAAACCTACTGTTTCTCTGGCAGGTCATACAAGTTTTCACAAACTTTAAAACAGGCAGTAGCTTTCAGTACCTATCACACATTGTGGATAATTGAACCAATTCACGTTCTCAACAGTGACGATTTTCTACTCAACACACCTCACCTATACTCTACTATATTGTTCAACTGCTGGTACTGAAAAAGGTTGTTTAAGACACCACCAACTACATATTTTGCCAGTTTTTTTTCCACTTTCAGTTCTACAGCCATTAATTAATGTCGAGTATAGTAAACCCTGAATGACATTCAGATATCTCATCTAAGTTTCCAGTAATACAAAATTGGTTGAGAGGCGAAATGCACACACCGACCAAAGATAATACAGCTTCAAATAAGTGAAGTGTTTAAAGCTTTTAGCTTATTCATTATTGACTACACCAAAAATATTCAGCTTTTCTGATGATGTTTAAAAGATTGCATGTTTTTTAACATCACACCTAAATGATATCACAACGCTTCTTTAAATCCATTTGAATGATATCAAAAAGAGAGAATAATTCTTGTCTTGTGCATTCGAGTAAACTCAAATTATAAACATCATACATAACTTTCACTTGTATAAGCGTGATACGAAGGATCGACGGAAGATAAGAGAATTCAATCAATATTCTAATTCAGTAGCATAGTAAATCTGTGAAAAATCAAATTATTCTTTATCAATTACTATACATCATCAAAACAAATCGATAATGCGCATCTTCTGCACACTAGCTTAGATATTGGTAGGTAGGTCTACGCACAATCTGTCTATTTTCTTCATATACGTATGCATATGTTTATTTGATAAAACGATGACACGTGATCAAATGAAATTTTTCAGGTACCTTAGTGAAAAATAGTTACAAAAGTTATGTACAGATAAATAAATAAATGACAACAGAGGATTATTTTCACACTTTTCATTTTACTTAACTGAATATAACGGTTGTCAAGTCATTAATGTATAGTAATATCTACCACATGGATTCAAGCATTTCGTAGAAGCTTAATTATTGATCCAGTGTGAAATTTTAATTGAATTTTTGAATCTAAATTAATGATCATAGCAATGATATGAAACTCTTTAAAATCATTAGGTTAGAATAATAATAGTCAATGAATTTTTCAAGCTATAATGTGCAACGAATCAAAAGGATACTGGTAGTTATCTGAACAATGAAAGTTCCATTGAAATAATTCATAAGCATTATATCACACTTTTCATATATGAAATCCTCGTAGCAAATTTTAGATTTAAAAGACCATTCAAGATAATACTGTTAGACTATCACAAAAATGGGGTGCAATGTGCTCTGTTTTGATTTTATAAGCAAATTAGGTTCCGAAATATACTTATAGCTACCATTTCATTCAGTCTACGTGTCAACCATATTGCAAATAATGTGATCTCTGAAAAATGAGATCGCCAGAATGGTCTCTCTAGTTCGTCATTATTATGGAATCCATACGGACTTTGCTTGCCTTTACCAGTGTGGCTCTTCTAAGTCATTTAAAAATAGATTTTGAACCTATTTTTCCCGATAGCATTTCCTTTCAGTTGTCTGATCGCTTTTGGAATTGTGGTATTATTTTCAGCACTCAATGGGACCACAATAAAGCAGCTTTTAGTAGGCCATCTTGGGTGCAGAATAAACAAGATCCACGATTATATTCAATGCATAATGGCCTTGTATAGACAAAGATACCAATTATGAAGTTCATCACTCACAAATGATTTAAGTCAACTTAACAACCATGGTTAAAATTCATTTTAGTCAAACAGGCCTAGCTGCCATCAAACATAGCTTGATAACGTCAATGTAGATAATGAAAAACTCGAAATATTTGCAGGTTCTCTGATTTCGTGTTTAAGATTACCTAGAATTATGGGCTTCGGTAAACTTTCAACACCACAGTATAGTATATCTAAATTGTTCACCCTTTTATCTAGAGTATTTGAACCACAAACTTTTTTCAACTAGTAGACCAATTGCAAGCGTGTAGTGTGATGTGATTGATTAAAAGATCACAAAATTTTTAGATTATAAGTGCTTGGATTCCACTCATTACACTACTACTATCTAAAATACGGATTAATTGTTTTGTTTCCATAACTTCACATTTCCTTTTAATTATTGGGATAATGTAGTAGAAATAATTAAGATACTGGGGTCTGTTTTTGAAATCTTTACAATGACTGAATTACAGTAACTTAAACAAGAAGAATGTGGTATTTTGTAAAAGACTAATTACAACCGACAGTTGAGTTAGCTATCAGAAGTTTGACCTTAATAAATATTTTTTGTTTTGCTCATTTCAATTTGCCTTGAATAGAAAAAAAGAGCAGCGACTTTGGTATGTGAATATATATGTATATAAATTCTGAAAAATACATAACTTTCTGGAATGCAGAAAATATTCTTCTCATATGCACTAATTATGTTTTTATAATTAATTAGGCAACTGTGTGATGCAGCTAAACTTATTGTGAAAAAAGTTGTGTTGCAAATATGCTGAATAATGAAGGAAAGAAGCTGATAACTGTAGGAATATAAATTATTTAGTGATAGAATAATCTGAATTGATAAATAACAGTGGTATTAAAGAGTGAAAATAAGAGTCTTGGTTTCAACAGTACTCAATGTTCCAGTTTACTTGCAAACTAAAGCACAACAAATTGACATTCGTTCACATACGTGGAAAAATTAGTTGCTCTGTCAGGGGATAGAGATTTTGTCTCTCTGTCCCAATTATGATTACACACCTACTGAAAGGCACCGTGATCAACTGATGACATGAGTGTACGCAGTTTTATGGTCTCTTGACTATAGATCGTCCTAGAAGAAATGCGATGAATGGATCAGAATTGTGAAGCTAAATATTGTTTTCTCCAGAGGAATAGGTCACTAGATATTGCTCTTCTTGTGTTATGATTAAACCATTTATCATGATTGATAAATTCTGACTCATGATTGGATAACAACGCTTATTAGTTGATAGCCGCTTCGTTTGTATTCAAGAGGAATTACAGCATTTCAAACTGTCAGAATGCTTTGAAATGCTATTACTCTAAAGGCCAAATATATACACAGTATCGTAGGTTTGTCAATGTTGAATTTTCAGTTTTTGTGATCGACTGTGATAGTCTTAACGTGAATGCACACTTTGACTTATTACATAATAAAAAGTTTATAAAATAGCTATTTCGGTATCACAATAATTTCTACATTATTTTGACTGATATCTTTTCAAGAAAAATATCAACTTAAATTTTAAATTAAGCTTACCAAGATTTATTAAGATTGAAATAATTACACAATTATAATTCTATATCTTTATTGCCGTGAATAAATTAAGCAAAATGGTAAGTTGTAAAACGAATGTCAAAGGAATGAACTATGAATAAGGCAACTTTCAGATCCTTTTTATTTACCTGTAAGGACTGGTTTTTAACTTCACTGTCATCCCCCATTTTAACCTTGTACCTAGGAATCAATCAGAATGAAGCGGGAATTATCAGTTCTGTATCAATGTTTCTACGATTCATGGTACATATATATAATTTACAGAAAGCTTTGAAGACCAAAGGAAATATCACTTTATCCTCTTACAGGCGTGTCAGTCATAATGAAAGAGAAATTACAATATAGCAAACTTTACACCTCCACTCAATTCCATAAAAAAAAACTATTCCAAAATATGTACAATTTAGTGGCTAAATGAACGAGAACATGCCGGTTATTACTGGTTAAAAAACACTTAGATGACCTGGTAACATAGGATTCCTCAACACTCTCTAAAGACCTAAAAACATGTAATGACCTGTATTATGGTTTTTAAAAAAATTTCCTAGAAAGTAATGAATGTGACGATTGGACGTTAATTTTTTTTTAATTGAGCAATTGTAACTGAAAACATACTGCCTCATCGACATATTTAAAACACAGTCGATGAATCGAATACTGAAATACGTTAAATTATTTCTGACAACACTATTTGGTAATCAGCATAAAACTAATGAGACATACTTATACATAGAATTCAATTCATTTTTTCTATATATCAAGCAAACAATAAACTAAACAGAAATGTATGTAAGAAATATGTCGGTCAAACAGGTTTATACATTCATTTTCGTTAAAATCACATAATTATTCAATGACAAAAATGTAGTAGGCAGAATGAGAATAATGTCACTTTAACCTATCACCATTGCATTTGAAAAAAAAGTAGACAAACTAGTCTCTCAGTGAACATAATGAAATGTCCTATGACAGGGTAAAACTAAGAGATTCTGTTACACTTTCTTATTTATTGAATGTTAGGAGAAACCGCTAGATTATTATATTATGGTGAATTTGAATCTATTCAACAATAAGGTTTCCAAACAGAATTATTGCCTAACAGTAATATTTAGCTGATATTCATAATTTTACAATATTACGATCAAATAGTCTCTTTGATGTTCGTTTTTTCTCTTTAATAATTCCTTTAAAATAATAAGAGAAATGAATATACTGATACATCACACAGTTAAGTTGACATTTTTTTGCCAAATGAGAGTGATTCTACCAGTTGGATCACCTGGTGTTAGAAGCAAAACACTACTGTTTTTCGCAAGAATAAGAGAATATTCACTGATCCAAATTACAAGACTGGTTAATTTACATAATTTCTATTTTATGCTATCACTAGAGACATACCCGGTTTATTGGTTTGAACAATATAGTGACCAAAATATAATTTGATCGATTTCAAAGTGTCAGTCATTCTCTCTTTGTGATTATTTTGTGTTACATTCATCAACTAAGCCAGACATCTTGCGCAGTGAATCCACGACACGTTGAATTCAACAGAATTACATTCACACGTAAAGAAACGTTTTCTTATCATGAAACTAGAAATGTTTCATGCTGTTGTTGAATGATTTTTAGTGACTAATTTTTATGATAATAAGAGTTTCAAAATTCGAAATGAAAACTTAATTAATCACATTTAATATAAAAGCATAAAAGTTAATAAGCAGTTTACATGATTACAGTGTTTTCTAATAGTTTTTTTTTGTGAGTTTTTGCAATCTACAGTGATAAGGACAATAATACATATGGATACTTCTTCATTAGATATTAAGACTGTAGAGGAAAAGCACCCGTACATTCAGTATAAACGTTTACCGCTGAAAATGTAAACACATCACCTACACTGATTTTCTTGAATTTGTACATACAACAATTTGCTAATAGTGATAAAAAATTCTCAAGTTAACAAAAGTTTATAAAGTTGTTTATTTCTCGTAAACAAACAAAAGTTTCTACTTCATGATTATTTTAACTGCTAATTGAATGCCTTTTCACTGTTCGATGACAGAGTAGATACGCTATTATGATTATTGCAATGTAATCATTTTGAGAGGGAATTACGTGCATACTTAATGCTTATGTAATAGTGAATAGATAGCCCCAAATAACTGTTATGATTACCATTTCTTAGAGTTGTATACCGTGAGTTTCCTCAAATACCTAAAACTAAGATTGGACAACCAGCTGAAAGTGATATTTCTTCAAACTATTTGAAAAATAAATTTTCAGTTATTTACAACATTCTCAATATCTAATACATGTGTCTTATTCAGTCATTTTAGTTATTTTTCTATTTATTAAATGATCAAGAGCTGCAAATTAGTGTAATTTTCAATCAAAATTTCCAATTATAACGTTAGTTTAGTTGTGTTTTCTATTTGACATGCCTCATGAGCTAAATTAACATATTCAGATTAAACATTTGTGAATAACTTCTCCATCAGCCTGAAATTCAATATTCAATGATGTTTACACTAAATTAACAAAACATGACTAAATATTCAGAAAACAACACTCACATTGAACAATAAAAAATGTTGTTGATAACCGCAGTCGGATATTATAGCTATATGAGAGTATTAACTTACAAGTAACACTTATATTTATTAGGTGACATTTTAAAATGCTTATGAGGCAATAGTAATCAAAATCAGACAATAATGTGCATGTGTATAGGTGTTCTTGTGTGTGTCCAAGTGAATTGTAGATTGTAAAAGTTCCAAAATACAGATGAAACACTTAGTAATGGAGACAAAAACAACAGCAAGGATTTTAAAAATGATAATAAATGGCCACATTGAAGAGAGATCAAATGTATGAAAACGGACGAAAATACAGCTAAGTTTTCTTTTTATTTGGCTTTAAACACATACGTAAATGTCCCACCGTATAATGTCACAAATATATATATATATATTTATTTATATATATATGATGGAGACCGAACTTATCACCCACTCACTTCAATGCCATGATCGATGAATAAAGTCTTTCGAGGCTTAAATCCAAAAACCGAATGGACTACTCGTGTGTATGATTGCGTATATGAACTGTAATGGGTCTCTGCCTACATAATTTATGTGCGTAGGTACATGCATAGGGCATGAGCTTGAGCTCGTATCGAAAGAGATGTTAGCTGATTAGTCTTCCCTAAAATAAAAAGCAAGACCAGAAAAATATCTATTAAAACGAAAAAATAACAGATCTGTGAATGAAAAAATTATGGGTGGCAAACGGAGTGTTTGCGTCGATGCATATGTCACGAAGTGCTTAAGTGAAAGCTCGAGTACCAGCGGTATGCGTATAACGCGTGAGAGACAGTCTTTGATATCAAATACGTGCATAGAAGTAGCGACCATCTGCCCTCCGAGGGAGCAGTTATATCAATGTGTATAACAAGATATACATGAGTGTAAACTCGAGTGTTCCCAATGTGTATGGTACGTTTACCTGACCTCGAGGGTAAGTGGACCTATGTTTATATCACGGGACGTGAGGTGAAAACTCATATGTTTCTGATATACATGTAACGTACACTTGCTCCTGGCGCAACGCCCACGATCCAAGATCCTTGGGGTTATGGTTCCACATAAAATACATCCACGTGGTGGGTTTGTGTGTTTTGAAAGAAAACTTTTCCAGAAATGTCACTTGGCGTCTCCAAATAAGGCCTAATCGACATCTATGGCTGGAGCACCATCAGATATATAGATATATGCATGTACGAATAGAATGAGCAGCTAGCTATCATCATCAGCATCTTTACCATAAAAAAGAGTTCGTCTTATGGCATTTCTGACAACAAAATCAAAAAACAGAAAGAAACAAAATTAATAGGAAAAACACTATTCATTCATAACAGCTCAGACTTTGAAAATTATTAATTTCTAATTTCAGCTTTTGTGCTGAAAGCATTATTGAAAGAAAAATCAATAAAGCATTTTTGTCAGTGGGCTGACCCAATAAGAAAACATAGTATCAGTGACTACTCCAGTTTACAGTTGCTAATTAGAAACATTGAGATTATTTAGGTAAGGAGGTCTCTCGACACTAGTTCTAAGGTAACGCCGTTAAGCTGCTCATTGAGCGGGCATTATCACGGAAAGTAACTTACACAAGAGTAAAATACTTATATTTATTAATATTATCGTGCTTTAGTTGGCACTATCATTTGAATAGACGGCATCACTTGACCTAGAAAATTTAACAAGTAGGAACTGGTGATGTAGAAATATGTTGAGAACATGACATCTACCTGCAATGGCAAGTAGCGAATAACAAGTTAGATAGCTAGTTAACTGGAGATATAAATTAAAGCCGTTCGTTTTCAACTTCGTGGAATTTAGGTAACAGACTGGTTTCAGGGCCTGAAGATACAGCGTTAGATATCTGATAGTCATGGGTAACCGTTGTTGGGAAGTCCCTAGAACTAAACAGTTATCCAGGGATACGACGCACTGTTCAAAAGTTCTCTAACTGGTATTTTCATGGAAGAGCAATCTTCAAATTAAATTAATCTATACAAACCACTCAATCAAACAGAATTTAATGACGCAAACTGTATCTTTTATTATCAACCCATCGTTAACAATTCTGAACAATAAATGTTACCAATGTGCATAAAATTATCATTATAAATTGTTTTATACTTATAAACGCACACAATAACTACAAAATATTTCCGACCCAATATTTATAAAAATCCTGTGTACCATTTTTTTAACCCCCACAAGAAGATAGCTTCTTTCAATTTACACAATCTAATAATTGTATTATATAATCCAAACTCTTTTTAGCTAGTGTTCATCTGTATTGATAAATCAATAGCGGATACATTAAGACTGATGGCTAAAAAAGCCTGAAACATGAAGTTAATTCTTGAAAAAATATTGCTAGTAACTTTAATTTCCTTCGCTATAATAATAATAATAATTAGTATTGTTATTATTAATGAGTTTTTCATTACTTATTCTGACAGTTATACAATCATTTTGAAAATGTTTTGTTGATATTTTGTAGATTATTTTCCATTAGCGTTCATTGATATATTAACTTCAGCATTTTTTTAATCATATAAAAGGATCTAATAAAGCATTCCATTGGTTATTAATAATAATAATAATAGTAATTATATATATATATATATATATATATATATATATATATTCATTCTTTCAAATATAACACTGTACTACTAGTGAAATCTATGTGCACATGCATGTCTTTAGCACATTTGGCAAATATGAAATATTTGATTAGAAAGTATACGAATATATGACTCCTGTCCAGCAATTTCATAACTAGGTCTTTTCGCTTTTCATAATGATTAGACTACTTCGATTAATGGTATAGAGAAAAAAAAATATTTTTGTGAAATAAGTACCAGCAATTGATCTGTGACTATCAATTTTTCTGCTTCATTAAATTTCGCTGTATTTCAAAAAAAAAACTTTAATTCACTCTGGTAGATCGTTTTACGAAAGTGTTTGTTTGCTTCATACAGCAAGATTTTACTTGTCTTGTTTGCAATTCAATGTCTCTAATAAAAACTAAACTGTTAAAAACGAGATATAACAAATCACAATCAGAGATATTTTAACAATCTATCAGTGCCTATAAATTAATCTGTAGATCAAAGATAGATAGAAAATCTAGTTTTGACCTATAAATATGATCAGTCCTGTGTTTTGTAGATTTGAAGTTAAAAGAATATCTGCTAATATGGAATTTAGTGAGAGAAGTTAAACATTTAAAAAGAACATGATTGGGTGTATTAATCAACATTTTCTAAGGACAATAAAGAATATCCTTTCAATAGTAAGATTTCCAACAGTCGTGAATCATTGAGCAAACAGTCATTCACACTAACAAAATAAACAGAGGCATGTAGAAAAACAAAAGGAGAGCAAATAGTACACCAATCCACTTTGTCATAATTGCTCAATAAATTTGAAATTTTATTCGGTGTCATTAAGACTTGCAGCTCAGGAAAATACTCTTATTGAAAGCTTTAATTATTCAAATGCTTAATTTGGTATTCTATTTATTGCATAATGTAAGTTTTCATTATAATCTAAACTCTGATTACCAAGATTAACTGTATTCTCACTTTATTTACAAGTACATACATTTTCCTACTATATACTTTACAGCCATGTTAGTTTTCTTTTCTATTATATTCATATACTATTTTGGCATTCTCTTCATTCGCCACTTATCCGAAACAAAACTTCTAAAAAGTAAGTACAACATTTATTACTGATAATAACAATTCTACAAAAGTTTGTTTAAAGGTCAATTGTCTAGAGAATGAAAATGTTAAAAGATCATTTATTACTGTATTTACACTATACGGATAAGAGAAATGGTAGATAGATAGAGAGATAGATAGATAGATAGATAAGTAATCACGTAATTAAATAAATAAGTTAAAAGTAGAATAAATGTAATAGTGAAGCTAATTCAAACGTTTATGCTAGACTTATAACTTATCATTGTAAAGTCTTCTATTCACAAGTATACAAGAAGAAAAAACTTTTGTATTTTTTTTTTCTAAAATGCGAGTAAAATGATTATGCAATAATTGCTAGTACGTATGGTAAGAAATTAATTTATCTAGTTAGTCATTTATTGAAATAGCACAGATAAAGGAGTGAACGTAGAATGTTTTAAAATGTATCTTCATTTACTTCCTTGATTCTGTTGTACATATAAGTTTTCCAAATCTCAATCGATAAATAGTTCCTTTCTTATTAGTAGGTTTTGAAGTCTATAATATGATTCTATTCATTAAAAGCTTATCAGAAAACACAAAACAAATAATGCTGAACATTACAAATAAAACCCAACTGTTTCTTGATGCGGTTAACTTACTGACTATATTTAAAAAAAATGAAAATAACTTGACATTAATTTTTTACTATTTTAAAGTGTACCAACTTATTGACACACAAAGTCACTTTCATTTGAAAAATTAATTATTGTCAACAGATTCTCTAACTCTGTTTACCTGTGGGCGGTAATTTTCAAGTAAACGCATGGTTACGTTACTCTTGTAACTTTTGGTATGTTTAACATAAATAGTCAACTCCAGTTCATCTGGAGCACTACACTGGTCGTTCGACTCAAACTCTGTGATTTTCATTAAATGTAAAATTTATTACTTTCATTTCAAACATCAATATAGATGCAACCTGGTAAGATGTTTTGAGCCAGGATCTTATTATGATTACTAAAGCGATTTCGATTCCACAATATATCTTTGAAGATATAACGTGAGAATCACTATTGAATCAATAAATACTTCCTTTCTATGAAGTATGCTGTAACCAGTTTCATAATCAAGCCAACCTAAAAGCATGAAAAAAATACACTCTATTGTCTACTGGAAAATCATAGGAAAGACTAGTAAGCTTTTTCCAATGGTGAAATCTAAAGATACTATTTGAAGCCTCATTTCATTCTTAATTAGAAACACTAAAATTTTACTCTCTTTGAGTTTGTTAAATCTAACCTAACCGATAAGGTCGTTTATAAAATAGAAGCACAATATAGAATATAAAGGTAACAAAATGAAACAAAATTTAAGCCACTTTAATGCTCAAACAATTATTGTAACAATTATTGTAAATAAAATCTATTTCCTACGTATATCTGTATACTCAAAATAGACTAGTGCGATGTCATTTATATTTTTCTAATGGGCGAATTATTCGACCTGAATGGTTTTGATACAATATGTTTTGCAATGTTTTGCAATTTTATATACTTCGAACATAGTTTATGTCAGTAAGTAATATCAGCTAAAGAACTGCAGGAAACAAGGGTTTTATCAGGAGAATTACTAATTTTCCCCAATATTGATAGTATGGTACAAAATTTCTATGAGCAATGTTTCTCCATAAATTATACAAACAGCTGGTATCTCATGAGACAAAATGTAATTCGAAACTTTTTGAGTAGCTCCCCTGATAAGAAGTTATGGTCTCGGCATAATGAATCTCTAGAGTTATTGTTATAGTAGTAAATTTATTGATTTGAAAATATCAACAACTAATCTCACATGGTGACTTTAAAAATAAAATTATCCCAAGTTAGCCAGAAAGCATCTACCGTTATCTTATGAGTACTCCAAAGCAATAAAGGATATATATATTTCTGCACAGTGGTTGTATTTACGTGCAATAAAAAGCATAATTTACACAAAGGTTACTTGAAATATCTGACAAGTACTTCCAGCCGTTGTCATTAACCAATGATGTCATTGATAGTGTATGGCATAAAACACGGACTAAATATGATGAAGGGGCACAAACTCACTGTGTCACTTCAGACAAGTGTGAATTAATGAATCCTTCGTGTAGGTGAAACTTTTAAAATGATCATTTAGTCTCACTTATGGTCGGGGCTTTATTTACTACACATTACTATTAAGAATTTGAATGATATTTGTTTTATTTTAATCATATTAATTCTAAAAGTCATTCTGGTGAAAAAATTTAATCATAATCTTGAAAATCTACTAACCTTTAAAATACATAAAAACATATTCCATTATCAAATTGTCATCTTCACTCTCTTTCACCATACTTTTTTAACTGCTATCAAAATTGGTTCATTATGTTATTTCGTAATTTCTTTATTAGAAATAAATGTGTTTAGAAAAACGTAGCCTTACTAAACTGGGTCATAAAATCTAGATAATATTGATTTTAATTGTTAATAACTTGGCAGGTGATGCAAGTACCAAATGCATGTTTTAGATGTAAGTAAACATAGTGATAATAAGCATTATTTGAACTAACGGTCGTAGAAGTCAGAAAAAAAGCATTACAAGAAAGTACATGTACAAAGTACTTAGTAAATTCTGTTAAAAAATTAACTAATGATGATACTTTTATATTTTGTGAATAAATACACTATAGAAAAAGAAATTACAGTTATAAATTTAATGAGACTACAGAAAAAGACCATTTTACCATGAAGATTCGTAGGTTTATTCATTTTCTTAGCTGATTAGACCATTATTTAAGCTTTTCTTTAATAGTTAAATTTCCTTGAAATACTCATTTCAGATGTTAAAAGTCTTGATTAGAACACTTTGTGACATTTTGTAATCTTTACATCAATAACAGCTTCTATAGTCACAGAAAATTACTTTGCAATAAACAACTGTCAAATCTGATATATTTCAGTGATAATTATTAGTAATAAGATTCACAGATTTCAGTGTGTACATACTTCAACAGAATAACTGTATGACGAGTGTTATGAAGAACATATTTATTCCTTCACCCTCTCATTGATATGATTGAAAATACTAAACAAATAGATGAATGAAAACAATTTTTATTTGAACCTGGGATAATAGATTGTTTATCAATTAAATCAAAGCTATCCTTGAGATTGATTCAAACAATGTTATCTTCATTTATCTTTGAAACCTTAACTAGTGTGATTATAACTTACCATACCATACAGAATATTAATCAATGACCTCATATATTTATTCAGTTGCTTGTTACAATAAGTCTGAACTTAATTTCGTCTCGTATAACTATGGACTATCGGAAGAAAATCTGATGATAATTAGAAGACGCGACGTGTGCAGTTCCCTTTTCGACAAAATAAAATAGAAATAAGCACTTAGTTGCGATTGTTAAGGACTAACAGTATTCAATTAGCAATAAAAAACAAAAAGTAAAATTATGAATCCAGATTATGTTTCGTCATAGAGGCGTGCGATCCTACTGACTCTTATTCTCGTTTGAAACAGAATTTTAAGCAATTCACACTAGATACAGAGTGAGTTAAACGATAAACCATGAGCACCCATCACCGCAGTTTGGCTGTGACTGTTCAATGTCATGTATATAGATAGAACCTTCGAAATCTTGTTCCTTTTTTAAATGAGAGTATGACTAAAGAAAGATATATTAGATTTTAATTGGACATGCAGTTCGTTTTTTCAGTGTCTTAATTTGCATTGAGTATACGGTTTGTATAAATTTAAAAAACTGTTCACGATTACTTAACTCGCATGCAAAAATCGAAACTGATTTATTCAAGGGATTGTTAAGAGTTTCCATTATTTAAAAACTGAAGTTAGCTAGGAAGATGTTAAGCTGAGTAGCACTGTTAGTAATATAATTTCATCCTGGTGATATGTTAGATCTAGGACCTGTATTTGTTGAGATCAAAACGTTCGTATTCCTCACATCACAGAAGTAAAATCCGGTGTCGAACACTCATCACTTCCATTTAACAAACGATACAGAGTAATCACCATCTACTGCCATCAATGGGTTGTTAATCATTATAAAGTTTAGCATGTTACTCAATTGTGGCTTATCAGTTAAACTTCGGAACATTCATTTCTAAGATAGTCGCTTGCGTGTACTCTTTTACGTATCGTCTGAATAGTTTTTGGGATATTAATTACACATAAAAAGCCCAATGATTACATAATAATGTCAGTTATACAAATACTGACAAGCAGGAAGTTGTGGAAACCTCTTTTATTATCATCAGTAGGTACTCTTATCCAAAAAGTTAGTTGAATTGTTACTCAGTGAACAATCTACTAAAAGCTAGTTATTTTTATGAATCTTGGTTTTGCTGGTTGGCTACATCAAATCGTAGCCTCAAAAATGTTGAAATTCTGTTGTGTTTTTACTAATAAACAAAAGCAACCCGGTCACATTATTTGCCCTCACTTTCTTCGTTTCCAGTTAACCCCAAGGATAAAGGATCCTATCTACTATCCTACCAATTTGATTAGCTGGTAATTATTTAGTTAGTTACTATGATAATAATAGTAATAATTCAGGCCGCTCATTGTACATTGTTCACCACTGTGAAACACAAAATACAAATAGAAATCAAATGGAATATCTGTTATTAACTGTGATGTCGATCAAAAGGTTTTTCTACCAAATCAAAGAAACGGGAAATGAATCAGAAGAACATCTTTAGAATGTATCAATCTAAAAACCCACAAAACAAGGGGTATAGGCCAGTTAGAAAAAGATTATTCTTCAAGATATTAAAGAATAATTTATAAAGCCCAAACACGGAATCCACAATTTTAAGAAAAGAAAAACATGATGTTGGAGGTAGTCTATTTTGTTTGTATACATGCATATATGATGGTTGAAGTAAAGTGAGTGTAAGTGTAAAATAAAACAGGTACTTGAAAAAATACACAGTAGTGATGTACTAACAGGATTGTTGTGCTGTTGTTTATCTTGTTATAACTAATGCTCTGTGTTCCAGCTGTCTGCATTGTTCCGTTGTTTGGAAAAGGTTTCACAGTCGAGAATTCTGTCAACACTTTCGTCAGTTTGCAAACGAATTTAGTCATCATTATTGTTAATAATGCAGAAGTTTATCTGATGACAGTGGGTTTCCTCAACAGATCGGGAAATAAGTCTTGACTGTGAATAATAGATTCTTTTTAAGCTTATCGGACTCTTGGGTTTAAAACTGTAAAGGAATGCCATTTTCAACCACTTCTTAGTGTTTAAAATGTTATACTCTACTATAAAAGTAATTAGTATTCCTTTAGAAGTATCACTGTATTTTAAAAACAAGCGTTGAACAAGTAGACATAATCCAACTAAATCAGTAGACATAGTTATTTTTTGCTAAATTTTAGAAAGCCTTTTCAACAGTTTTATGAAACTTTACAGTCAGCTGGAGATGTTATTTAGTGCTTTAGTCTTATTTATTGTTCAAAATTTACTTGTTCGGCTAGAACATTACCCTAAACGATCTACACCGCTGAAGTTATCCATTTTGGTTAGTTTATACTTTTGGTATTGGTTTGAAAAACATCCCATCAGAAACATTAATTACATATCTTGATATTAAATATCATGATATTCAATAGGAGGATAATACCTGTTAAATGAGAATGAAGATTAAAAGAACGGTAACTTCAAGATCTAATCCAAGGATTATTAATATGTGTGTTCTTATTGTGTAGTTATTAAATGGCTAGACTATTTAACATCCATACATTTTTATCATAAGCTTTTGTTTGAGTAATTAAATTCTCTCATAAGATTTAATGTTCTTAATATATTTCCAAAATATTATTAACAAACTTTCCTAATGAGATTCCCTTTTTAGCTTGATCATGCAAAATTATTATTACCCATTTTATGGCATTGTGTATAAACTACATTTCTGAAATACATGAATAGTGGAGGCCGGTTCAGATTTCTAGACTAAAAGAACTGCAAAACAGTAAGAATGTAGTCGCTGACTCGAATTCTTTAGCGATGGAACGCTTTCCGGTTGATGTTTCTGTCACATAAATTCTGTCATCGGTTGAAGGTCATAAGAGTTTCATATTACTAAAACGTTTTAGCCACGTTCGGGCGAGATTAGATTTTATTTAGCTTTCTGTGGGTGTCTAATATCAGAAATTTGTGATGAAAAAGATATATCATTTAAATGCATCTATACTTACCGTAAACCATAAATCTCCATAGAAATCTCAATCAGCTCAAAATTAATAGCAAAATAAGTATATTTTTGCCGAAAGTTGTCCAGTCATTCCAGGTTCATGATAGGTTGTTTGAATAACAGCCTACTTAAACGTTTAGGTCACCTATTTTCTGAACGTTTAAACACTACAGCTGAACTAGCTTGTTTGCTGTTGTTTTAGCTGAATAATTATCAATCCTAATTGCGATTCATTCATGCATTATAATAAAAGATCTACAAATTATTGAAGTACCAAATACTGGAAAACTCAAAAGAAGTTTTCAAAATGCGTTATGAATTATTAAGCCGGTAAAGTATGTTGATGGTGTGACTGTCTTAATATGGGATATTTGTTGCTGAGAATAAGACACTACCTCTAGAGTATATAGTGCTAAATACAGACGCTGCTGTTACTTAATTCTCAAAAAATAAATATAGTATATGAAACATCTATGATAAGCCATTAATGAAGTGCATATAGCAGAAAATATAGTCTTAAGTTGGACTTTAAATAATCTAAAAATCAAATTAAAATATGAGATGTTCATTTCTACCAACCAATGTATATATATGTTTATATAACGCAAATATATAGGCATGCACGAATAACAGTCGCTTTTATTAGCACCTTGGAATGTGGGTCTTTGAGCCGTTCGTCAACGTCATTGGAATGGTGAGTAAGTCCATTCACAATTGCCTAGGTTAGTTTGTGAGATACTCTTCATAATTGCTGTAGTGCCGTGAGATTTCGACTCACAGTACTTTTCTGACACCATATTTTTACCCAACTCGCAAATCGATGAAATAAAATTTTTTGAGAAATATCAAATTTTAAACCTTTTGGCAAGGTGAATATGAGTATTATTTTTTATCAATTTAGTTATAGTACCCGATTGAATTTCCCTCACTCTGTAGGTGAGGATGTTCATATTAACTTTTTCTTAGGTATCTAAATGAATATTGTCTGTTGGTATTCACATTTGAGTTGTTTTATCCCAGTACTGCAATAAAATGTAGTGTATTGTTATTAACAGAATGCCCGTTAGTTTGCTAATACAAATCTATTGAAAATATCTTCATATTTCACAGTCATTATTCTAAAAACTTGAAATTGTGAATTACGGAACACTGATTGGGCAGGAAAGTTAATTAAAGATATCTTAAAAATTCATTACATCAATTATCTACGAAATTTCGTTTCTTAAAACTTGTTAAAATTTGTAATAAACTTACGTAAGTGTTTTTTTAGGTCGGTTCACTGAGTTTAACATATAGTAGTTATCAAGCTCATTCTCCAAGTTTTCTAAAAGCAGTGGAAAAATAATCACATACAAATAAAGGTAGACTTTTCGGAATTTATTGCCTCAAAGCAGTCAAATCATAACGACACCTATGGTTGTAATATGGTAAAGTGCCCTGGAACATACCGAAGGCTATGAATGTGACTGGTGGTTTAAAGAGGCTATTCAAAGTTCCACAGAGTAGTTTGCCTACCGTTTTGCCATATATATATATATATATATATATATATATATATATATATATATATTTCAAACGTACGTGCATACACACATACATTTATCTACGCTAATATGTATCGTCGACAACGTTTAATATCAACTCAACTATCCTCATATGATAACTTTTAATAGAAATTATGAAATAATTGTTGAACGCAAATTCATTATATCAAGTCTGGATCATCATTGAACGAAAGAGCGAAAAAATATCGATATATAAGTTAGCTGTAGTAAGATCTGGTTTTTTGCTGCGCAAAGCCAAAAGATAATGTTTTAAACTTTATCTTAGCTACTGAATCTATGTAGATCAGTAAACAATGAAATGTTTAATGCCACCAGCTAACCTTAAACACATCACTACGTTTAAAAGACCACCAGCTTCTTTTCGACAATGAAGGTCAAAGAAGCTAATTTAAAGTTAAATTTATCATTTGTTTTTGCTACCTTTACGATTGCTTTAAAAGAATCTCTAAGTTGCTTCTACCAATCGAACATAGTTAAAATGGCTTGGGTATTTTCTAGTACTTAGAATTTTCTTGATTTATTCATATAAACTTACGCCAAGCTATATTATCTCTAGCAAGAATGATGTGTGCTTGACCTAGTAATGTTTCCGATTTCAAATTTTTCCATTTATTGAGAACTAGAATTTTTCGCTTTCAATTTACTTGAGGGATTCCAAGAGTAAATTTCTAGAGATTTACAGAGGACCTTAGTTCGTTGATTGTACTACATGCACATCTGAAACGCACAGTAGAAGGAGTGATCTACATTATTACTAATAGTGATAATATTGTCATTAATAAACGGTCCTAAGGAACAAGTTTCATTTGAATTTCATATAATCATGGAACGTTTCCTAAAGGCCTCATTGAATCCGACTTACCATTTTAGCCTACCTGGAATTGCGTTTGGTGTTCATGCTCAAGAAATAATCTCGGACTCAAGAAAATAACTCTCTGAATTACGTTCCGTTTGCTAGGAACAAAAAGCCCACGGATACGGTTGTTCCTCTGTCGACTTAATAGTTTTACAAGAAGAAAACAATGAGAATCTAGGTAAAAATTTTACTACACTTTTATTTAGCGCTGCCATCACCAAGCTACCAATAATTTTTAGGCGAACTATGTACTAACGCCAAATGAATCAACCATGAAACTTAGAAAGGTAGTATTCAAGTGTAGTAAATGACTTCTAAACTGGTTAGTGGAAGGATGATGCGTGATTCTCCTCTGGGTTACACGTAATCTCCTGTCAGTATCTCAAGCAATACAGAACCATGATAACTACCGAAATCAATCAATCCAAATAACCTTTTGTCTTAGCTTTTGTCATCCAATTATTTTCAAGTGACTATACCACTAGTTCAAATTGAGTGTTTCTATTTTAACAGTCTTGGTGGAATGTGGAACGCGGTGAGATAAGTTAGGATATCATTCTCCGAAAGTTTGACGAATATGATACCTTGAGCTTTAGAAGTGTGTGTTGTGTTCATGGCAACTTGAATACTACTGCTCAAAAGCGGGCTTTGTGTTCTGGGGTTATTTAAATGGTAAATATAGCCTAAAACGGAACCACAAATACAAACTCTCGTGATGTGTCTGACAATATGTTCTGCGCAGTCAATATAAAAATTGCTGCAGACAGTGGAAATGTTGAACATAGTGACTGATCAATCACCTTCCACGGAGTCTAGAAGAAAGGTAAACCCAAGTCTGCATAAAAAAAGAATTGATTAGGTAAATGTGCGATGAGCTTTTTGTGGAGATTCATCAGATAAATTTTCAGACTGCTGAGTAAGGTAAACAAGTCCTTGGCAATTAACCAGGATAATGTTTAAGGAGTAGAATGAGGCGTTGAACAGGAGAAATAAAGGGAAAAGAAAACACTCTGGTTTAAAGCTAAGCCATAACTCAGCAGATAATATCTTCAAATAAAACAAAGGTATAATCACTGTACACCTGCAATTATTTATGTTAATGAATTCAAGTTACTAGTACGATAACGACTTGAAAAATAATCTTATGAATGGAGGAGATTAAAAAGAAATAAATTGTCAAAAATTTCTTAGATATACACAATATAATAGTAAAGACACGGTTATCTGATGCTTCGGTGATATTTTATTCATAGTTTTTTACCCTGTTGCTCGAGATGTCACTAGTTAGCCCCTTTTCAACACTATTTTCCAAATCTGCTTGTAATATGATGTCCTGGTAAGAAGTGCAACCATTTCAAGGATAACAACATGAATCGTAGACGTGGTTGGCATGGAAAAGTAACATCAATATCATGGATCAGTTACATACTGCTATATTGCAAGAAGCCGTAAGGAAACAAAATGTCCTACCCCACAGAAATGGGTAGATTGAGGTTGTTGCCCCACCATTATGAATGCTGGTCAGATACACCACATCCCTCCTTTGGAATGTTAGGCTGTCTTACATTCAGCGGTAGATTTGCCTCAGAAGCATTGACTGGACAAACTACTTTACTGCAAACAATACTGATGAACTAATAAATGTATTTTATCACATTACAAATAGCATATTCAACAAATTTGCACCTTTAGAATCCTGGAGACCCAGAATTCCTAAGGACTTATTTATGCCAGGTCATATACGAAAATGTCTTCGAAGACATGCTTCCAGATTTCATAACTGCAATGACTTCTCCTCATTAGTAACAATGACTGAAATATGTGTCCAGGCAGAAATAACACGTACTAAAAAGGCAATCGCACAGGAAAAGAGTGCTGTTCAGCTGAACAATCAATCCTCTGAACTCATAAAACTCCTTCGGAATAAACTCAAATGCTCCAAAGTGAAAGGAGGGAGCATATTTATTAAGGGCAATCAAGTGTATGACAACCCTAAAAGTATCGCAGAGTTGTTTAGCGAACATTTTTGTGCCACATTAACAAACGAAAACTCAATAAATGAGTCACACCTGACCCAAACTCCTTCCTGTGAAATCGCCAGTGTTGAATTCAGTGTACAGAACATTTCTAAGGCGATTACTACACTGAAGCACTCTTACATTGAAGGACCAGATGGCATCCCTGCCAGCATGCTAAAAAATGGTAGCAATGATCTGAGTGCTATTCTTCTCAAACTGTTTACTATATCTCTCTCCACAGAGTGTTACCCTAATAACTGGAAGACTACACATATCATCCCCACAATAAAATCTGGGCCTACAGCGAATGTTGAAAATTACCGACCTATAAACATAACTTCGGTAGTATCTCGGGTCATGGAGAAAATAGTTAAGGCAGAGTTACTACAACATCTACTTAGTAACAATCTGATATCGACCTCACAGCATGGGTTCTTGAGGTCCAGGTCGTGTGATACATGTCTTTTAGATTATTTCAACGATATCACGAATGAACAAGACAAAGGGCTTCTGGTATCAGTCCTTTTCTTCGATTTTAAAAAGGCTTTTGATAAAGTCCCACACAAAAGGCTTCTACTTAAACTGAAGTCATTTGGAATCAGTAACCCACTACATTCATGGTTTGATTCATTCCTAAATGGGCGCCAACAAATGGTTAAGTACAATGGTTGTCTTTCATCACCAAGACCAATAACCAGTGGGGTTATCCAGGGAAGTGTCTTAGGTCCACTCTTGTTTCTAATGTACATAAATGACATATGTAATACTATAAGATTTGGAAGAGCATACTTATATGCTGATGATCTGAAAATAGTATACAGCTATAAGCCTGAAGATCTGGACGAAAATATAGCTAAGATTCATAGTGATCTTGATAAATTAAGTACCTGGAGCGAGACATGGCAACTGCCGTTTAACCACAACAAATGTGGAATAATGCATTTTAGCAAGCGTCACCTTGATACACCACTCTACCTACAAAAATGTAGAGTTCAGACACTCATATCAGCGCGTGACCTTGGTATTAGTTACTCTTAAAGCCTAAAATTCGAAGAACATGCCTCAAGTATTATCTCTAAATCTAGACGACTCATTGGGTTCATAAACAAGAACTTCTTCACAAGTGAGGCTAAGCTTACTCTCTTCAAAATCTGTATAAGGCCCACACTTGAATATTGTTCACTCATATTTTCAAACATGAATATCATGGACAAAATGCGAGTAGAAAATGTACAAAGAAGCTTCACCCGGCGACTGCTCGGATTGAGCCATAACCTCGACTACACAGAAAGATGCAAGCATCTTTCCCTAGAACCTCTATGGCGCCGTCGTCTCAGAAACAACCTAATGCTCCTCTATAAACTAATAAATGGTCTTTCGTTCGTAAAACACCGCCCAACTATGAACCACGACACTGCTTACAGACTTAGAAACAACGCATATACACTATCAACGGCAAAACACAAGAAATCATTGCGTTGTAATTTCTTTGTAATACGATACAGTCTACTGTGGAACAAGTTACCAATTACTATCCGTATTTGTGACACAATCACTAAGTTCAAGAAACTAGTCATGCTGTTGCTAGACTCTAAAGAGATATACCGACTATTCCCGGAACTCACACAAAGTCCCCAGGCACTCTTTTATGGTCCACCGAATATTTAGATGAACCTCGGAAACGAATTATAGACTATGAACACATTGTGTTCTCATTACCACCCATACATGTATCATGAAATGATAGAAGAATCCCCCTGCTCCTACTAACAGTAATAGGTTACGCCTTTGAAGTGTTACCCGTGACTTTTCTCTGAATTTAAATTCCGATTATTATTTGCATATCTTCAAAACAGTTTTAGTTTTTATTTCTAGTAGACAGGCAAATTGAAAAGCCTGTAAATGCTGATCAACCACTGTCAATTACAAGGAACTCAAACACCGTGTATCATTGTGAGTATCTTCTTATTTAAGTATTAACAGTTTAACTAATTTTTATTTCCCCAATTCATTAACATGCAAACACCTTGCCTGCTTACCAACTTATCGCTTTACTCATTAATTTTTAACATTATTTCAACTCTTTTTTTCACTTTCTCCTCGTTCCAGCTCCCTGTCCATCCTATTTCCAAACTACCCATTACCTGACTCATCTTAAAAATTATACCATTCGTTTACTTAAAATCAGTGTGATATGCTATGTGGATATATTATCTGGCAAAGTTGTCTGGATTGCTCGTAATGTTGGAGCTAGTAGAGAATGTTAATTCCGATAAGGTGTACAAAACAAAATTGAGAGTAGACTAGAGACCATTATTTACAATTAACCATTAAACGTAAGAAAGCCTAACATCGCAAAAGGAGGGAGGGTGGTGTATCTGGCCAGCATTCATGACGGGGGGGCGATAACCTCAATCTACCCATGTCTGTGTGGCAGAACATTTTGTTTGCTTACGGCTCCTTACCATATAGCAGGATGTAACAAATCAGTGATACTGATGTTACTTTTCCTAGTTAACCTCGTCTACAACCCATGTCTGTAACCTTTCACTGGTTTTTACTTCCTACAGAGAAATCCTATTACAAGCTGGTCTGGACAACTATACTAAAAAAGAGCTCATTCATAACTTCTTGAGCCTCAGAGTTAAAAATGAAAAGAATAAATAAAACCAAAAAATTATATCACTGATCCTCTTTATTATATTTTGTTAATCAACTTTATTACTAACAACTTGGTTCTTCTGAATTTCCTCGATTCTTTCGACTAACTTCTCATTAGTTATCTCACTACTGAATTGTCTTCATTAACCTACATAAGCGCAGGTGTAAAGTGTTCTGATATTAAAAATGTTTGGGTAAACATACCTTTGTTTTATCCATAAACGTATGTGCGAAGCCAATGTTCGGCTTTGAACATGAATATTTTCTATTCTGCTCCTCGTCCCGTTTTCTTTATTCCTCTTTTTTCAGAACCTTATTCCAATCCACATATATTAGTCTGGATATTTGCAGTAGACTTGGTTGCCCTACCCAAGAACATGTGAAATCATTAGCTGATGAATATCAACCAGACCTCTGTACATTTACCGCATCAATTCTTGTTATATGAAAACCCATCTGTACCATGAATCGTTTCTCAGTCCATAAGATGATTGTCGTAACGCAACCTTCGTAACTTGAGCCAATTACTCGCTTTGTACATTCCATCTTTAAGAAAACAATGAATCTTGTGAAATGTTTCAGTAACTGTATACCGTTTTAAAAAAAATATGTTGCTCATCTTAACATTTTGATCTTGCCTTTAAATTGACATGTCTCTTGTAACATGTTTGTTATTTGAGAATAAATTATTATTATTATTATTATTATTTTATTTGGAGCTTCTTAGTCTGAGCTCCATTTCTTTTACACCTTGTCGGAATACACTTTCTACACTAGTTCCAGATGACAAGAAAACAAATTATTTTGACTTCTGTATAGTGAAATAAATATCCATGTAGCATATCACACTGCTACTAACTTTAAAAAAGGTGTAAATTGTAGGATATGGGTCAGTTAACAGGCAGTTTGGAAACAGAAAGCATAGACATCTGAAAAAAGAAAATGAGGAAAATATTGCTAAAAATCCATGAGTAAAGCAAGAGATAGGTTAGAAAGCAAGGTGTTTGATGTTAATGAATAGGTAAAATGAACTTTTAATAAAATGTTAATCCATGAAGAGGAATGAACTCAAAACGACGGAGGAAGTTTGACTTCCTTATAATCAACAGTAGTTGAGCAGCATCTACAGGCTTTTCAACTTATCTATCTACTAGATATAGAAACTAAGCATGCTACGAAAGGTAAGAAGATAATGATGTGAATTTAAATTTTAATAAATCTCTGAATGTTAAAGGCGTGACCTACTGCTGTCAGTCGGAGTAGGGGACTTTGTCTATCATTCCGTGATACCTATTTGAAAGGT
Organism: Schistosoma turkestanicum; assembly: GCA_944470395.2. Taxonomy (NCBI): domain Eukaryota; kingdom Metazoa; phylum Platyhelminthes; class Trematoda; order Strigeidida; family Schistosomatidae; genus Schistosoma; species Schistosoma turkestanicum. Next base: position 13,208,341 of record OX103979.1, on the reverse strand, counting down.
AGTGGGGGTCAATCTAAATATTTCCTGGAATATAAAAGAGTGCCTCGGGATATGATGTGAGTTCCGGAAGTAGTAGGTAAATCTTTTTAAGCACAATGACATTTTTTGATTTGCTGTCAGCAGTGTATATGCATTGTTTCTTAGTCTGCAAGCAGTGTCAGGTTCATAATTGAGCGGGACTTTACAGACGAGAGGCCATATAGTATTTTCTAGAAGAGTATTGTTTTTTTTCAACGGACCGTGCCAGAAAGGTTCTAGGGAAATATGTTTACATCCTTCTGTGTAGTCGAGAGAATGGTTCCATCCTAGTAGTCGCCGTGTGGATATACCTTGAAAATTTTCCACTAGTATCTTGCCTATGATACTGATGTTTAAAATAATAGGTAATTTATTTCAAAGTATGTGCCTTATACACATTTTGAAAAGTGAGCTTGGCCTCATTTGTTATTAATTATCAACCTCGTAAGCCGTCCCGATTTGGAGGTAATTGAAGAAGCCTGTTCTTCAAATTTTAGGCTTCCGAAGTTATGAATACCGAATCATGGGCTGATTTGAGTGCCTCAATCCTACATTTTTGTAAGTAGAGTGGTATTTCATGGTGGCGCTTACCATAATGCACGATTTCACATTTGTTGTAATTAAAATTTAGATGCAATGTTAGTAGATAGCTTTTCAAAGTAACTCTGAAGCCTGGCTATATTTTTCTCCAGATCTTCAGGATTACAGCTGCAAACCATTTTTAGATTGTCCGCATTAAGTTATGATCTCCCCAAATTTTGTAGTTTTACATATATCGTTTATGGAGATAATAAAAAGTTAGCTCAATACTTTTTCCTGGATAAAACTTCACTAGTCATTGGCCTGTACCAAATAAACATACAACTTAGCGTGATTAATAATGTAAATCCCGATAATCTAGAGGTCGAAGAGAAGACGATTCTAAATGGAGAAGTATATTTATTGCTAGCCTCGTGATACCGAGAAATTGTCGAGGCCAGAGGGTACACAAATGGCTAACAGCCAGGCAGGAGAAGCGGAATGGAAATATCACGCTTGGTGCGTGAGAGATAGTCTTTAAAACAGATAAACAAAAGGAGTACAGTATAACAAATAATGCCAGAATTAAGTTCAATAACAACTTTTTATATTTCAGCAATTGTGTTTTCTTCGTAAAAATATACCACTACAGGTCTTATTGATGAAAGGTTATCGTCGTATTTTACCATTTGTTGACGTCCATTTAGGAATGAAACAAACCCCGAAAAATAGTAGGCTACTGATTCTGAATGACTTTTGTTTGAGGAGAAACCTTGTGTGAGACCGTATCAAAAGCTTTCTTAAAGTCGAAGGAAAAGACTGATAGTAGAGGCTCTTTGTCTTCTTTTTGGGTAATATCATTAAGATAATTTAGCAGACATGTATCACATGACCTTGACCTCAAGAAACCATGCTGTGGCGTCAATATCAGTGAGTCATTAAGTAGATGTCGTATTAACTCTGCTTCAACTACATTCTATCTCACTCTAGATACTACTGAAGTTATGTTAATAGGTCGGTAATTTTCAACATTCGCTGTAGGCCCACATTTAATTGTGGGAACGATGTGTGTAGTCTTCCAGTTATTAGGGTAACACTCTGTAGAGAGTGATATGGTAAGTAGTTTAAGAAGAATATCACGCAGATCATTGTTTCCACTTTTTCAGCATGCTGGTCGGGATACCATCTGGTCCTTCAATTTAAGAATGCTCCAGTGTAGTAAACGCCTTAGAAATGTTCTGTACCATAGAGTCAACACTGGCGATTTCACAGGAAGGAATATGAGTCAAGTGTAATTCGTTTGTTGGGTTTTTTGTAGATGTGGCACAAAAATGTTCGCTAAGCAGCTCTGTGACACTTTTTGGGTATTCATACACTTTTCTGTCGGTAATAAATATGAGATTTCCTTTTTTAGAGCATTTAAGTTTATTTTGAAGGAGTTTAGTAAGTGAAGAAGATTTATTATGCAGCTGAACATCCCGTTTTTCCTGTGCAGTTTTTCTTTTCGTAACTATCATATCTGTCTCGACAAATACTTCTGTAATAGTAACTTATCAGAAGAAGTTATTAAGGTCATGAAGTCTGGAAGTAAGTAATAATAATAATAATAATAATAATAATAATAAGTCTTCGAAGACGTTTTCTTATTTGACCTGGCGTTTACAAGACCCTAAAAATTGCTGGTTTCCATGATCTTAAAGCTGCGAATTTACTGATTATATTACTGTTGTTGCGACAAAATACATTTTTTAGTTCGTCGGTATTGTTTACGGTAAAGAAGTTTGTCCAGTCATTGCTTCTGAGGCAATTTAGAAAGTTGGCCAGATCAATCTCACCATAGTCCCTACTATGTGTGGTGGATTCACGTCTTATAGTTGTGGCATCTATATCAAGACTGCATACGACGATACTGTGATCGCTACCTGGGAACGTTTTTCCAACATACACCCGATTAGGAGGTTACTGATGGAAACTAAATCCAATATATTGTGACATCTGGTTCGGACGTCAGCATTTTGAGTCCACTCTCCAAGCTTTAGGCACTCAATAAGTGATTCAAATCGTTTAAGCGCTTTGATTGGGTACCTGGAGATTTCAGGTATGTTGAAGCCTATCATGTAAACGGTAGGGATAGAGCAAACGTGAATGGTGACATCATTGCTTGGTCCCCTGTTGGTGCGTTAGGCTGACGGTAAACACAGCCGAGCAGCAAGGAAACTGCGTTTGAGGACTTCCGGCATATCACAGAAAAGTGAGTTTAGGCTAGACGTCAACATATGGGGGGAAGCATGGGACGCAGAGGACAGACAGCATACAACAACATTTGGAAATCCAAACAACTGTCAACAAAAACTAAAGTTATAACATTCAATACAAGTTTCAAAACAGTTCTACTGTCTGGGGGGGAACTATGAAAGTCATCACGAGACAAGCCCTCACTTGGAACCCCCAAGGTCAGAGGAATGGAAGAATGCCAGGAAACATATTGCGCCGAGAAATGGAGAAAGATATGGGAAGAATGAACAAAAATTGGACAGAGGTGGAAAGGGAATCCCAGGACAGAGAAGGTTGGAGAACACTGGTCAGTGGCTTATGCTCCATTGGGGGTGGCAGGCTCTTTCGATTATTGAGGCGACTAATCAGCAACTCTGAAGTCGCTCCTACAAGCCTGCTACTTCTGAGGCTCATGTTTCCAAAACTGCTATTCTACCAAGACACCCGCAACATGCTTTTTCAAGCGCTTACAGGTTGACATTTAAAAAAACAGTTAGTGAAAATTTTTAATTATCAATGTTTTTTTCACAAACTCTACTCTTTATACTTAAATTTCGATTTCAATGTACATCAATCCAGCTTCTTACTTCAACTTCTATTCTATCCATTTATTCGCACTGTACATTGTAGAGTCTGCAAAATTATCTTTAAATTTATGTGAAAAAATTTTAGCCATCTAAATGGTGCTTATGTATCTTGTGAAATATTTCAGTAACTATACACCGTTTTAAAAGAAATATGTTGCCGATCTTAACATTTTGATCTCGCCTGTAAACTGGCATGCCTCTTGTAACATGTTTGTTATTTGAGAATAAATTGTTATCACAATTATTATCCACTTGACGCTTCACAACTTTTCCTTCCTCATTACTGTGCTCCTTCATTTGTAGTTTATGGTCTTAAATTCCTATAATTTACTTTGAATTCAGTGGTCAGCATGAACTTCATCTTCACTTACCACTTTACTGACTACTTCACTATGAATGGTTAAGCAGTGCTTCGGTTATATATATACAACTACCTCGTTGCTGCCTTTTTATTCTCTCTCTGTTCAATCCCTTTTCAGAACCCTATTCACAGTGGAAAATCCATGGCGCCTCTAGGGAGCGTAAGACCTGTGTACACGCACGTCCAGGTCATAGCTTGTATCAAGCGCTTTCCAATTGACCTTTCCCAACAAAGTCACTACTGATCTAAGCAAACCCCCCAAGAAACCCACTGTGCACCTTCCGTATTTTTACTCTCCTATTGACAATGTGGCAGTATCTGTTATGTTCATCACTTGGTACGCTTGAAGCTATTGCGAGTTCACCTTAGTCGAGACGATTACCAGCGTTCAGGTAGGCTACTTTGAATCCCAAACTTTAAAACGGAAGACTTGGTAAGCGTAAAAAGTATATTCTACAACAATCAGCAATCACAATACAATCAAGCACAAAACTCTCGTTTATTTATACATCATAGAAACGTCCTTGGGACAGTTACGAAATACACAGCAGGTCAATCACAGTCATGGATTGTCCTGGTGGGAAATGAAATCTCAAAGTCAACTGATCAGTGCATGCTCGCAAACGTGAAATCCAAATAAGGCATTTTCAAGCAAGTTCTGGGGATCTAACATCCCAACAGTATCATACTGTTTCTGTCAGTGACATGGTGCTATCATGAGCTGTCTCTTATACTTAATTTAACTGCGATAACTTTTGCAGTAAATGTGAAAGTGTTTGTGATAATTTGATCGAGCCTGTAAATTGGCATGCCTCTTGTAACGTGCCGTTATTTGCGAATAAATATTACTACTATCATCAGTAAGTTTTATTCCAGACTGTTGTCGGTAGCCTAGAAATTTCCAAAAGGCGCTATGACTCTTCTGATGGGAGACTTAAACATCAGGATCGAAAAGTACAATGGCAGGTATGAAGACATCATAGGATGACAAAGGTTGGGAGAAGGGAAGAAAAACGTTGAGAGGTTTGCAAACCTTTTTGCCTTCAGCAAATCGATCATAGGCTGCATCAGATTCCCACATAAACGCATACGCTGAGGCACATGGTTTTCAATGAGTAACACTACAGAGAATCCATTTGACAACATTCGCATTAATTGAAATTTCCGAAGGACGCTGGAGGGCGTGATAACTAAGCGAGGAGTCGATGTAGCTACTTTCATCACTCTGTAGTGGCCTAAAGGAACCTGAAGCTGAAGAAGCACTGGAGAAGCGATCAGGGAGCATCACGGAAGGTTAATAGAGCCTGTATTTAACATACTTGCGGGATCGACGAATTCAAGATAGCTATCAGCAATAAGTTCCAAGACTCACGACCTACTAAGTGAAGAGTAAACCGCGTTAAGACGTGAGTAGAGCACTCCACAAAACTTATGAATCGACCAGATTCACTTAGCCAGCCAAATAGCGAAATAGCACCCACGGAGTTCCCACTTAATTTTGACCCATCAACAATCGAAGGGATCAGCGTGGTCATCATCGTTGGCAAGCAGCGGGACCAGACAACACACAAGATGAGGCATTGGAGGCAGACACAGCAGCTGTTCCTCGAGATTTGGGGTGAAGATCAAAAACCAACAGACAAGAAATAATTACACCTCATCAAGATATAAAGCAAGGACATCTCATCAAATGTGAGAACTACATAGACATTCCTCTATTAACAATATCAGGAAAAATTTTCAATGGAGTACTGTTAAACATAATGAAAGATTCAGTAAACTCTCAACTTCAGCCGGCTGGATTTTGTATAGATCGATCGTGTACCGACCAAACTGTGACATTACGAATCTTCGTGGAACAATCAGGTAAATGGAAATCATCACTATGCATTGACTTCCTTGATTATGAAAAAGCGCTTGACAACTCTTGCAGGAATACTTGATAGAACTTTTTTCGGCACTGCAATGTACCTAAAGAGACTGTCATCATGATACAGGTTTCTTACAACGAACTGTGCTGCACAGTCAAGCGTGAAGGTAAGCTCACAAACTCGTTCTAACCAAAGAACGATGTTATACAGGGCTACCTAACCTCGCCATTCCTCCAATTTCTGCAGCTTGGGGTGTCATGAAGAAGTCAACATCACAACATAAACAAGGTATACAGTTGACAGCTCGGTTTAACAAGACGATCTGGAATCGACTAATGATCAACTTTTATACCTCACACACAACAAACGCAAGAGAAGGTGACCAGTGTAGAAGAAGCCTCGGCAGCAGTAAGTCTCTAAGGAAGAAGCACGATCTTTAGCCTGGATGAACGATGCACCAAACGAACAACACTTGAGAAAGAAGCTCTCGAAGATGCAGAAACCTTTACGTACCTGAGCAACGTCATCGGTAAAAAAGGTGTATTTGCTGCAGACGTAAAGACGCCGATTGGCAAGGCAAAGGCGACATTTAGACAAGTGAAAACCACATGGGATTCAAAATAACCATCAAACAACATCAAAGTCTCAATTTTCAGTTTGAATTTCAAAACCGTCATTTTGTATGGATTGGGAACTTGTAGAACTACGAAAGCCATACTGTTTATAAACAGTTGTCTACGCAAAATGCCAAGGAGTCTTTGGTCAGACACCAACAACTTGCTGTGGTAAAGAACACGCCAGGTTGCAGAAATCTGCAAAACACGGCTGCTGAGTGCGCAAACAACTGCATGCCTCAGTCTTTAAGGTTACTTATCTTGATACATTACCCTTGCAAAGAGTTCGGAAGGATTACGTGGTCAAGTCAATGAATTTTGAAGACGATGCTATAGCTCAAATGAATAAATAACAACATACGGGAAACTTTGAAAAAGGATCTGAATTACTACCTTTATAATGCAAACGGAGAAAATAAAGTTGAATGGTTTAATCGGCGTCCATCAACTAAATACTTTTAAAATTAGTTTGCACAGGTAGCAATGGTTATGGACATATAAAACTGTTTTACACCGAGTATGATAAAAAACAGAATTTTATATATACTGGACAAGTCAAAAGTCGCAAGTTTAGTGAAAATGAGTCCAAGGTTAGATACTGTTTCTTCGAAAATAAATAGACCTGACAGGTAATTGAATGATTCAGTAACGCAACAGTTCAGATGTTCACAGTATTTGCATGTTTCCATCCGGAAATTATATCTGAAATGGTGTTGAAGGATTATATTTATTGGCTAAACATAAACAGATTACGAATAACCTATTATCAAACTGGATATTGAAGACTAGTTTATGCTAAAAAAATAAGTCCAGAAGTTGACAATTTAGTAGAATTAGTGCAGCCAAGTAGTCATGGTGCTCACTTTGGGTCTACCGAAGCCCTAGAACCTTACCTAAGCATCGAAAAGCTAACTAAATAAATCAGTAAGTTCACACTAACTTGTCCAAAACGATACTAGATTCGGGCGCGTTCTATAAGAGTTTGCGGTGTTTATCCGGTCGATTCGCTGTCTTACGTAACATGACTTTATAGGCTTCGTCGCATCATAACCACACTACAGTAAACCTATTTGGAGCTTTCAACATACAGCATTTGAACAAATTTATTTCAAAGACTTCACAAGTTTATTGTGTAATGGATCCAGGAGCTAACGATTATCCAGGCGGGAACGCGAATGCTAATATACGAACTAATTCGTTGCATATTTCTTCGGGAATTCCATTGGATAATTCTTTGAATATTACTGGTCCTTCTTCTGCCGGTCATGTGAATAATGCTAGTCACGACAAAGAAGGGTTTTTGTGCCTAAATCGTTCTCAAACGGAGTATATACAAAACCATCCATACATCCAGAGTGGTCATAACGATAGCAGCAACAATAGCCATTATTTCAGTGACTTCAATGAACTTGCCCAAAGTAGTTCTCGGAAGCACTCTTTATCTGGTGTCGTCCGGACCAGAAGGCGAAAAGCCGGTATAAGTGAAGAAGAACGTGTGTGTATTGTGTGTGGTGAACCGGCATCTGGTTATAATTTTGATCGTTTGACTTGCGAAAGTTGCAAGGCATTTTTTCGTAGAAATGCGCTGAAACCTAGGGACAAAGTAAGTTTCTTATGTGTGACCAACTCAAACCCCCCTCCTACTGAAGTCTTGCGATATTTCACTACATTTAAGTCCAAAGACTTGTGAGTCCGCGCCATAGTAATATTAAACACAAATGTTGCTAACTGCATAGAGTTCTTATATTACTTAATGGTTTTGAGAAATCATATCAAGGTCTTAACAACGGGATTAGCTAGGGACGTTAGAAATTAGCCTTGTAGCCTTGCTAACTGAACGGATGTCGTCTGGCCTTACTATTTATTCAGTTCCTACTTGGGTAACCCTACTATTTCTAGCTTTAAAGAGAGGAGGCTAGCCGAAACGTTTCATTTAGTACTAAAGCCCTCTTCTCTCAATGCAAAGAAAGCCTGACTATTCGTCAGACCTGGACTGTTTATCTAAATAGCGATATTTGGTCCACTTCATTGTCTACACAGTTATTGGGGGTAGTGACTACTAATCTCAATGTTAATACTGAAATGGTTTGCTTTCAGTTAATTTATGTTTTCATCTTCACAGTCAAAATACTCACCCAAGTTTGAGTAAATTAAAGTGACTTTGTTTCATGTGCTTCTACAGCGTTGCTAGGCTTTTGGAGTTAACGATTATGTAAAGTTGGATTTAGGTTTGGTTTCTCATGACTAATCTAAATGTTTTAGTTTTTCATGTCACAAACCTAGAATTACGTTTACTTGAGTAACATGTAGCTTTCTTAATGAGATTGTACCTCAGTGGTACGTAGCTAGGTGAGAATATCTCCACTTACTTTTTTCAGAACAGTCAAGCTTTATCTTCAGTCTTCACATAACTAATCAAATGTAAATCCTAGTATACAAGAAATCAATGTTTTTAGCCTTGAGCAAAGAATAGTAATTAAGACGTTTTTACATTATGCATCATTATATATTACGTATGTGTGAGCTACTTCAGTCTATGAAAGTTCATAGCCTTACCAACATTTTTGCATAATGTTCTACTTTAGTTTCAGGCTTGTTTGACCGATTGTTTCATTGTGAAGGATCAAGACTTTATAAGCCGCTGTGATCATGTACTTAAAACCTACCCATGTCTCCTACTTTTATACACCGTTTTTCACAATAATAAAGCTATACAAGGCACACTGTGCACCAGTCTACTCGTTTCTTGTTTGGGTGATACACTCCGTCTACTCTGCATGTTACTTGGAGAATATCAGGGAAGTTTTTTAATCCTTGTTGACATTCCATCAGTTAACAATTCACTAAGGACAACGGGGCTTCAAAGATTAGTGAAGTGGTCGAAGTAGGGAATTACTACACTGCATGTGCTTCTTATAGGCGTTTATACAGACGTTTTGGTTCAACATGCTAGATTCAGAGGACAGGATTTATACATTATCTCTAACTTGTACTATATTACGACTGCAGTCCTCCTGCTTGATCTAAAAGTATAAAATAATACATTCCAGCAAATTATTGAGTGGTTCTGAATCTCCATTTACGGTTTAATTATAATGAGGCTTCGTGAATCAAGATGATCATACCTACATAATCTCATAAGTAATTGTAAACGTTTTTCTACTTACCTCCTTTAATCTTATCAATAATTTATATATATACCATGTTCCTTTTATATAACTCTTTCGCCCATTAACTGATGCTTGATAAAACTAAATTTTTACCGTAGATAAAAGCTTGTAACCGAGGTGGGGGTTGTGCTATTGAAGGCAATCAGCGTAAACACTGTCCTTCGTGCAGGCTTGAGAAATGTTTGGCCGTGGGTATGAAAAGGGAGTTGATACTACGTAAGTGATATTCATGCCTAAGTTTTTGAAATGCAATCAGTATATACTCTTATTCTTATGAAGGAAATATGGTTCGGTAGGTTCGAAACCTGTTATTTATCTTTTCATCCTATGTGCAAACAGTGATGATTGATAGTCCTACCTTTTTACTTCAGAATAGGTCCTTATGATACTAAAGAGTCATTCTAAATTAGTTTGAATACATTCAAATTTGCTAAAAACCGAACCGTCCAGCTTAAGAAAATAAAACGTCGATAAAGAAATTTTTCTCTGGATTTTCTTTATTTTTCTTGAAACAATAAATCCAGTTATAAAAGATGATCATAGATGTAAGTCTTCTACCCATAAACTTCACAGTTTCATCGAAGGTTGCAAAACTTGATGGTCCGAATATGTCACAGAGGGACGCACCAGTCTTATCCATTGATATTTCAGGTAATCTGAACACCATCAGTAAATAAATTAGCATTCGTGAAACAATCTTTAAATTTGGTGCGATGAATGCTAACAACCATCCAAGTCTATGTTAAAAGTTGGTATAACACTTTGGGAAATAGTTCAGATAAATGTTGAACAGTGGTCTAAATTTACATGTGTTTTATTGTTGGTCAACAAAATAGAGTTCTTGAACAGACTAAGACTGTAAAATTTACTCGAGGCAGAGAAATCGGACTAAATTGTTTAAGCGAGTATCATAAGTTCAGTATTTTTATCCCTCAAAATTAAAGGAGTCATCATGCCTAACTTCAAAGATTTCTTGCGCATCTCTGTTTACTTGTAATATTTTTCAGGGTTGTTCTCGAGAATCGCTACTGCTAAGCAATTCAAAGTAGTAGTAGAGGTAGTAGAAGTACTACTGGTAAAGGAGAAGATTAGGGTTTGAAGATATTGTTCAAGAAGTAGAAACTAGGGAGATAACTTCAGAAATAGAAAAATAGAGGTGATGAGGAATTCAGATTAGAATTTCAGACAGCACAAAGAGTGGATGCACCTACAAACAGTTTTGATCCATGTCATTCAAGGTCTCTAACCATCGGTTACTATCGTCTCGCGGGCCCCAACCAGGTAGCCTACATCTACCAACATGACTCAGTCCACTTGTTAGTGACTTCAAGGATTTGTATCATGTTTTGGTCTGGCCGCCCCTAACTTTCTTGCAACCTACTACTACACCACAAAACAAAGCTCGTCGAGGCAGTCGGTGGTCGGGTGTTCGTAACACATGTCTCAACCACCTCAACTGATGAAGATTCAGTACTTCATCTATTGATCTGCCATCCTTACCTAGTACTCGTTTCCTAACGATAGCATTGCTTACTCCGTCGGCCCAGGATACAGGAGCAATGCTTCTAAGACATCTATGATCGAATACTAGTAACCTACGAATATCTTCTACTCTCATTGGCCATGTTTCACAGCCATAAAGTAAGACGGAGCGAACTACTGCGCAGTACACTCGTCCTTTAGTCAGCAAACGGATATCTCGTCTACGCCATAAATGACGCAAATTGGCAAAAGCCAATCGAGCCTTCTGTATCCGTGCTGAGATTTCGTCAGTCACCAGGCCATCAGCACTGATGAGACTACCAAGATAAGTGAAGCGGTCTACACGTTCGACTACTTCACTCCCTATCACTAGTTCAGGTGCCGATGAAACCCAGTCTTGAAGCAACATTTTGCATTTCGAGGGGAAAACCGCATCTCGAACATGCTTGCATTGTTGCTTAGGGTAGTCAGAAGACTCTGCATTTTGTCAGCGTCTTCACCAAGTAGGACTATGTCATCGGCACATTCTAAGTCAATAAGCGAGCCACCTGGTAAAAGGTCTACTCCTGAAAATTCAGATGAGGATAAGGTTATTTCTAGGAGCGTGTCTATGATAAAACTAAACAAGAATGGAGAAAGTGGACATCCCTGACGGACACCACTTGAAGTAAAGAATTCAGATGACAGTTCGCCACAAGCTCTCACTCGACCAGTGGTGTTCGAGTAGAGAGCTTGTATAACGTTAATGCTCTTTGGTACATCTTTTTAATGACAGGCACTGCCACAACCTCACAATCCACAGAGTCAAATGCCGTCTTAAGGTCCGGGAAGACAACTATTGTCGGAGGCCTGGATGTGTGTCTGTGTTCTAGGACCTGTCGTAGAGTGAAAATGTGGTCTACACACCCACGTCCGGGTCTGAAACCGGCTTGGTTTCCTCTAATCCGCTCTTCACGAGCTTTCGTTAGGCGTCTATGTATCGTCGAGGCTAACAGTTTAGAAATCTCGTGAAGAAGCGTCAGCGATTCCAGATACACGAAGGGTAGATCGTGTTGTTTCTTTGTCTCGAAATGGTGAGGCCAAGTGAATGACGCTACTCGGATCCTGTATGCGCGTTTCTGAGACGCAGCAGACATCGATGGCACGAGATTCTAAAGTCCTAGCTGAGGAAGCCTGTTGACCTATTTGACTGTCTTGTAATAACGCAGACACATCTAATCTCTATTTTCCCATAGATTCCAAGTTCGTGAGTTCATTATGATTTCTTTTCAAATTTATTTAAATGACTTGTCTTCCCAAATCCTATCTTCAACCACTAATCCTTTCAATTGCTGCTGACACTGCTACAACCTGTACAACTATGAGATTTGAACTGACAATTCCACCTCTGTAGTATCAAAACTTGAACTGATGTACATACGTACCAATTCGCAAGTTGCAGCCAACTGAGATTAATACTTACAGGCTTTAAAAAAGTAACGCTATAGCCTTTAAACATAAGTACCGGTTAATGAACAGTAAATGATTCGGGAATAATTATAGCAAGGATCATAGTAAGGATTATATAAGGGATGATTCAGGAATAAAAAGGCAAACCTGGGGAAATATTGGAAGCCAAATATAATTATGAGACTTAGTAGAGTGTTTACAATATATAGGACAATTGGTACCGTAATCGAATTATTCAAATACAAAATTATGGTCAATACAGTTATCAATTAAGTCAACCGAAAGTAAGATGAATGAATGATGAGATGCTACAATCTCAAGGTCAACTGATCGGTCCATGAAATAAGTCCAAAATAAAGATATTTATCAAGCGAGTTCTGGGGGTCTAACATCCCCAACACTCCTCCCCTTTTTAATAGCGTACGCTCCTGGGGTCGACTTGCATCTTGACTGCTGTCTGTGAGGATACCTTCTGGAACGGAGATCAGCTTGTGACTGAGTTTCTTCTCGTAAGGGGGCTGCTGGTAGGTTGAAGGTATCAAGCAGGATGTCAAGAGGGAGATTTGCTGCTCTTGATGGACGATCTGGTGCTAGCCATCTGATTTCGATGGAGTGACCACCTGTCGCCTCCGACCTCCACTTCGTACATAACTCGCTCAACTCTTCTGATCACTGGCGCTTCTGCCCAGGGACCATGATTTGCTCTGTAGTCACAGGCGAACGCAGGGCATCCCACTTCGTAATAGGATTGCCTTTGCTGCTTTGTCTCTACTGATGTTGGTGTATTAGTCGGATGCATCAGGCTGTGGATCGTTTTCAGTCTTCTCCCCATCAGGATTTCTGCTGGGGGCTTTTGCTCAGGTAACAACTCATTTAGTGTTTGTTGTTCGATAGACGTACAAGAAATTTTGTAGCGCATCGCCTGGCGTCCCCTCCCCTTTTGACTTAACCAATGCTCTTTTAAACGTATCCACAAACCTTTCCGCTTGCCCATTTGACTGCGGGCGGTATGGTGGCGAGCGTAACTGCTTAATGCCTAGCCGTTGACAGAAAATTTGGAATTGGGTAGAGGTAAACTGAGAGCCGTTGTCTGATAGGATCATACCTGGTACGCCATTTCGAGAGAAAATTTCGTTAAAGACCTGTAGTGTCTTAGTTGTAGTGGGCGGCATTACGGGGCTGGTTTCTGGCCATTTTGAGAAGGCGTCGACCACAATTAAATACATAGTTACATTAATTGGACCAGCGAAGTCGACATGTATCCTGGACCAAGGATGCTCAGGTTTGGGCCATGAAACTGGCTGAATTTCGGCATTCATCTTTGCCGCCTGCTGACATCGCATGCATTTTTCAACCAACGCTGTGACATGTTGATCCATGTGAGGCCAGTATGCATAACTCCTGGCTATGGACTTCATTCGTTTAACCCCAGGATGACCGAGATGGAACTGTCTGAACACTTTTGCACGTAGGGATTCTGGCACCACTACTCTTTCACCAAACATCAAACAATCGTTCACGACGCATAGTGAATCCTGCCGCTGATACGGTTGCTTCATGTCACCTCCAAACTTCGACGGCCGACCGTTAGTGACATATTTCATCGTCATCTTGATGATGGGGTCGTTTCTAGAAGTATTTTGTATGTCCGTTGTAGACACCGGTAATGCACGAATTGCGGTAGTCAGGTAACATTCTGCGTGGTCTTATACTGACTGAGATGCGATCACCATGTTTTCCCCAGCCGCCACTTGATCGTTAATGAGTCGTGACAAAGCGTCTGCTTGACCGAATTGTAGAGTGCGTCGATATTGGATTTCGAAATCATACCCCAAAAATACCAAGGCCCATCGCTGAAGACGATTTTCAGAATGGGCTGGAATGCCAGATTTAGAACCGAATACTGCTGACAGAGGCTTGTGATCTGTGAGGAGCGTGAATCTCCGACCGTAGAGAAACTTGTGGAAACGGCGAACAGCAAAAACACAAGGGCAAGAGCCTCTTTCTCTATCTGGCTGTACTTCTTTTCACGATGATTGGCATGGATGGATCGCAGTGTGTTAATAACAATTCCGAGCTAATTATAGACTTGAGTTCACCAAAATCCGCGTCACACTCTAGTCCAGTTTCATATGCTATGCTTCTGCGGTAGACAATTCAATGGAGCGCAATATCATGAGGGAACAACTGCTGAAAAATAACTGTTTAATCTGAGAAAAGATCGTAATTCCGAGACATTAGTGGGAGTGGGCATCAGTTTGACAGCTCGAATATAGCAGCTCTTTTGATGCTTCATCTACTTCCACTTGTAAATAAGCATCAGCTAGATCGAGCTTTGCGTAAAACTTTACCCCATTCAGCATAGTAAACAGATCTGCTGGGACTGGCAAAGGATAATGATGCTCTTCCAGAACTGCGTTTAGACGTGTAGAGAAGTCAGCACATATACGTATCGTGCCGTTGGCCTTCTTGATAACGACTGTAGGTGCTGCCCAAGCAGAGTAAGAAACGGGAGTAATAACTCCTTGTCGTTCAAGGCGATCCAACTCTTCGTCTACTGTTGCTAATGTTGAGTAAGGTACGGGTCTCTTTGGACGGAAAGCAGGCTTAGCCCCAGGTTTCAACCGAAGTGTTGCTTTCATGGCAGTGCACCGACCTAAACCAGATTGAAAAATGGTTGAAAAATCCGTCATCAGCTTCCTTATATATGATTCAGGGTCATTTGGTTGTGATACCAGGTGGCATATGGTATTTAAAGGGACATCAGCCAATTTTAGCTGGTCTAATCAATCTAAACCAAGTAAATTTAGATCAGCTGGCGTTATATAACATACACCAGAAATTGACGAGTCTCGGAAGGCAACTTTACATTCCACTTGTCCTAACAGACGAAGGTAATTACCACATACTATACGAGGCTTCTGCGTTGTGTGCTGCATGCTTAGACTATCCAGTTTGGTCCAATTTTTGCGTGAGAGGATGGTGACATCAGATGTGGTATCTATTTGCAATCTAAAAAGAATGCTCGTTAACATTAAGAGTAATGAATTTTCTCTCATCTGGTAATGAGCTTTGGCAGGAAGATATTAGGCTCAGTGGTTTGGTACCGGATCTAGGACCAGACATCTTGGTACTTCTGGATCGGTTCGGCTTTTTCTTTAGGCAAATACCATCTTTATGACCGATGACCTTACACTACCTCCATCAATGTTGCCTATATGGGCAGTTCCGTACATAGTGCTATGAGCCGCAGTGCCAGCAAGCAGCAGGGGGATTCATTTTTGACTTTTGGGCAGAGCTAGAGTGGGATGAACTGGGTGTAGCATGGGCAGATTTATTCTGATTAGGTGGCTGCTGTACCAAACGTACTTCAGATCAGCTTGAACTACCACTCGATAAGCGTAGAAATTGGGAAATCAACCATTAATAGATGCTAAAACCGTTAATACTATTAACCTGTATCTCAAAACATTTCAGCTTCGTGAATATGCATTAAATTGTAAACTAACAAGCACACTTACCTGGATCGTTTTCGCTCTGAGATTTTAAGGATGAAACCGATGTGACTGAAGACCTTGAGAAAAGTCGATCGGAATCTCGGAATTTCCGAACTCGTTTGTCTCCAACAGTAATCAAAAATGACAAGCTAGAGTTACCTGTGATCAAAGAATTCGAGTTGGACATCAAATATCTATCCCAACCCTTGATAATCTTGCCGTAAGGTGCTGTGTCATCGAGGTAGCTGCCTTCAAACAAATATATCTGGGGTCCTTATGCTTCAAATGTTTCTATCAAGTTCTTCCGCTGCCGTAAAAGGTCAAAAAGTTCTGATTTTATGTCCAAGACATTAGATTTTTGGTTTGTCTGAGGTCTCAAATTTAAAATTTCATTGCAGCTCGTGTGTTGAATTTTCCGTTGATGATGAATGCGGTGTAAACTACCTGGTTGGGGTCCGCAAGACGATAATATCGGATGTTTATAGACTTTGAATGACAGAGGTAAAAATCGTTTGCAGTCGCGCAGGTGAATCCACTCTTTGTGTCCTCTAAAATCCTAATCTTCTGAATTCCTCATCAACCCTAGCTTTCTCTTTCTCAAGTTATCTTACCTAATTATACTTCTTGAGTATTATTTTCGAACCCTTATCTCCAATTACTACAAACTCTACTACTATGGGATTCGAGCTGACAATTGCGTCTCTGTGCTAATTTGGTATGGTAACTTGAACTGATGTACGTGGGCACGAAGTTCTATGTTGTAGCTAATTGACTCACTGATCGGTCTGATGCGAATGGGTTATTTGGGCTTCCAGTTAACCTGTCAGAGCCTACTATTCTGTGTATCTTCAAGTTATAGTCGTCAAAACTTTGCTAATAGTTAGTAGGTTTCAATGTCATTTGCACATAACTCGATGACTGAAAGTCAGTCAGTAGCAAGTGTTTTTTCCACTTACCTTAACTATGAGATGTAATATGTGACTCAGAAACTATTTGGGTTGCTTTCTTATTTAAATCGTCTCCGTTAGTATTTCTCTGGTTCCGTTTCTTCCTAACACTTCCTTCTGTATGTGATTCATTTCCTCCCATCCATTGTATCAGGTCCAGTATGTTAGCTACATGTAAGCTAAATAAATTAATTGAACGCTTTTGTGCATCATTGCACAGTTTCTCAACTGTTTGCTCCTGTTTCGTTTAGCACCTGAAAAACTTGAACAGCGGGCTAAACCTCGACGCCGCAAACACCATTCTCCACAGGATAGCAGTTCTTCACCCCAGAATTTGTTAACTGGACCTTCATCAGTCGGCAGTAGTAACACAAATGCTTATCCTCCCTATTTACCATCTCCTTTGACTACATCATCTCATCCACAACATGGATCTAATCACACTCCTCATAATTCCTCATTCATTTCTGGAGCTAACAGACCACTACATCTTATAAATCCTGTCAAATTCCCCACTTATGTGAATTCCAGTCATCGCAATGACTTATCATTGACTACGGATACATTCAGTTCTTCTGGTGCTTTAGAAAACAAAGAATGTGACTTTCCTACTAGTTCAGTAAAAATTCCCGCAATTCGAAAATCTGATGAATTGTTTGTGCCATCTGTAAATCAAGATGAAAATCTGAGTGAGAAATTTCTATCGCTTGAATCATCCCAACAGTCAGATAGTGTAAGTGAATGCGTATCTTTTTTTGTATGTATACAAAACTAAATATTTTCCTCGAAGCTATTCTAGTGATTTTGCGATGAAATGCGACGTTTTCGTCCTAATTTAGGGCTTCTAGGTATGCTATAACAACGGGCCGATGGGGATACTCATCACTTAGTATCGTTGTGCATTCAACCACTGCTACTGAATAGTTTGATAATATAATAATCCTATTTTGTGATAGAATTTATGCATTTATTTGATTATCTTATTTAACTGGATTTAAGAATATATAGTCTAGTATCCAACCAACTCAGTAACTGATTATTGTGTAAAATGATTGAGCGGATTCTCACTAACTGTTGTCTCCTTGTTATCGATTTTCTGGACCATTTTTATGTATTGCATCTATTGCTTTTACTGCTTAGTACGACAGTTGAATAAACTCTTTATTAGTTTGTACTACCTGTTTCTCTTCTGGTTTCGTTGATTCTTAATGAAATTGGTCATATCCATTAATTTAAGAGATCAAAATTTTTTTGCCTTTTCTGATCAACTAACATTCCCCTTTGGAGCCCACGCATGTACACTATAAGTAAGATTCTTAAACGTCCACTGCTACGTTAAAATGTGAAAGGACTACGTGAGATATTACCTTTTCTTGTACTTTAAGCTGTTCCTTATTTCAATTGGCAGGTTTTCATAGCACAATCACCACAAGCAGTACCTTTTATGCGTTCACTGTTTTGAAACTTAAAAATCATTATTTCGTTGACTTTGCTAAGCTATTTTATCTGTTTAGAAAGTTAATTTTGCTTTTACAACTACATTGAGACGTTTACAGCAATTGTGATCATTGTGGTTGTATCTAAAAATTACAACCGGGGTACTACATGGAATCTAGTTCATAAGTACGTTTTTGCTAGGAATATGGTATTACTACATATCAGGTTGTAATGAGCAGCAACATTCTAATCCCCGATTACCTAATTAGGAAACTTCACTGGCCCAGTTAGTTGCTCAGACGATATCGATTGGGTAATTTTATTAGTGTCCGTATATGTTTATAAATAAAAATTAGTCGAGAAAAACACTACATCAGAAGACTCCAGAAAGGGAGCTAATTTTAGGTCGAAAGCAGTTGAGTACCATGAAAAGTATGTCGGTAAGTTAAAAAGTTAACAAGGGATTTGGAAGTATATTTTTCTTGTTCTTGTTAAGCAACAATACATATATGTCCGGGCGCAGTTTTCCCCCTCGAAATTAAAGATGTTGCTTCAAGATTGGCTTGCGTCGGCACCTGTACTAGTTTTAGGGAGTGGGGTAGTTGAGCGTGCCGACCGCCTCACTTATCTCGGGAGTCTGATCAGTGCTGGTGGCCTGGTGTGCGACGAAATCTTAGCGCGGATACACACGAGATATCGGTTTGCTAACGAAAGGACGAATCGGCCAGACCAAAAAGTTTCACAAATGCGTGAAGTCACTGACAAGTGGACTGAGCCATGTTGGTAGGTGGAGACTACCTGGTTGGGGTCCGCAAGACGATAATATCGGATGTTTATAGACTTTGAATGACAGAGGTAAAAATCGTTTGCGACGGCGCAGGTGCATTCACTCTTTTACTTACTTACTTACTTACAACTCGTACCCTTAGTGGAGCAAAGGCCGCCGACCAGTGTTCTCCAACATACTCTGTCCTGGGCTTCCCTTTCCAGTTCTTTCCAATTTTTGTTCAGTCTTCTCATATCTTTCTCTATTTCTCGGCGTAATACATTCTTTGTGTCCTCTGAAATCCTAATCTTCTAAATTCCTCATCAACCCTAGCTTTCTCTTTCTCAAGTTATCTTACCTAATTATACTTCTTGAGTAATATTTTCGAACCCTTATCTCCAATTACTGCCAATGCATCTACAAACTCTACTACTATGGGATTCGAACTGACAATTGCGTCTCTGTGCTAATTTGGGTACGAAGTTCTATGTTGTAGCTAACTGACCGACTGAATTGATTTCTTCGACTTTTCCGTAGCTGACGCTATCATGTGTAGAATTTAATGAGAAATTCATGCTGATATATTTTTCACTTACATTTTTGACAACCTCGCATTATGCCTATGTTTGGAGAATAAAATAAGTATTGTCTCACCACTTCTTACCATCTACAAACAGCCCTAAATTGCATTGGCTAATATAACTATTAACAAAGGCTTGATATGCTTTAGTTAGTAGTTAAACAATAAAAGGGACAAGAAAGAAAATGTAAGATTTCTGGTTATTTAAATCTTGGGAAATAATCATGATAATAGAGAGTAGAAGGGTTATGTTTTCCCTGTTAGTGATCATATTTAAGGAAAAAAGGATTATGTAGTCTCAGTGAAGACAATAAATGGCTGCAGAACCAAAGTGGTTTGATTCTTATACTTGAGATTTATCGATATTCAAAAGTGATGCGTCTTGAAGTTTTTTTATGAGGATTTTATATATGTTACTTGTATTGCTTCGTTAAGACTGCATAGCATAAAAGTTTACCATTCTTTTTAAAATTGGGTACGAAGTTCTATGTTGTAGCTAACTGAGTGACTGAATTGATTTCTTCCGACTTTTCCGTAGCTGACGCTATCATGTGTAAAATTCAACTAATCACTAAAATGTCGATTTATCGATTCTCCCAAAACTGTTAATTTCATGTTTAGGCAAAAAGCATAAATCAATACATTTCTTTTTTTTTATAAGACGGGATGTTTCTTCGCTAATAGTACCCACTTCTTAAAAATATAAAACTATTTAGCCTTGCAAAATCTAAAACAATTTAACGTAATGTGTGTATGCTAGTTTACAATATGTGTTATCGGTAAAGAAAATTTGGTGTATGTTGATGTCAGACGTAACAGATTACTTTGCATGGCGGTTAAAAAAATGGAAGTAATATACATCATAGTTTATGGACATTTTCTGATTCTTTAAACACACTTTTAGAAAAATCTAAATGTTGGTTAAAAGGAATAGTCCATAACTGTCGGTCTAAATATATCTGTTTTTTTAAGGAATGCATTAAACCAAGTATGTAGATATAGAATTTGCCAATAAACTTGAGGATTTGTTAAAAAAAGATCTCAGATGCATTCATACAGTATATTAAAATGAATTACAGCTTTTTTATTTGAAGTCACTGATCGTTGTACACTTCTATCAAAAGAGCAGGGCTGTAGATCGAGGCTTAAGCTAATGTCCAAGTCTCTTCATATATATATGCCTTTACGTATAGAAAACGTTCATTCAATCAAAAATGAACTTGGATACAGTTGAAAAGTTTGACCGAAAATAGTCTGAGTATGTGTAATCGTTCATCGGTTTCAACGACAAACTAGAGGTTTGAAACGTTGTAAGGTTATCTTTGTCTCCCTTATGGGTCTATTCTCGTTTTCAGCAGAGTGAATATTATATCTTGTCATCTTCATGTTCCCCTTTTATTCCCACCATAGTCTTTCAGCATCATAAAGGCTTTTTTTGAATTTTTAGCAGTTATCGGTTTTGGACATTCTAAAGCTCTGATTATTTATTTCTTTAATAATAGTAGCTTTTAAAGGTAAATTGTGCGTATACTTTTTTCAATCATTATCTTTATAGTGGTATATAACTTTATTTCCCTTTGTATTTGTATCCGGTTTATTCTATTTTCAGTATTTCCAGTACGACTAATGACTAAACGTAATTCAACTAGGTTTTAAAAAATTTCTACTGTATAGTTCATTCACTTTGTACATATTCTGTAATATTTTATTAAAGGAATCCTAAATCTTACGACTTCTTACGTTTTCTGTTTGTTTTTTTAGTGTTGTAAAACACGACATGGACTGCGTCTCATACAGTGTCGCAAGTCTGGTGGCCGTACATTTTGTCAACACCGCAGTTGTCGACTTCGTTCTCGGAAACGTCGACTGCGACGTCGACGTACTTTGTCTGGTTCTAAATGTCTCCGCTCTTCGCCTATGCATATAACTTCTCCGGATCCTCACTTATTAAGTTGTTTGCAAGGTTGTATTCGTCGTATCCGAGAACCGTTCACCCCGGATGAACAGCTCGAAACTGGTATTGCTGTCACGTTAGAACAAGAATATAATCGAATGGATGCATGCATTCGGAGAATAATAAGGGTTGTTAAGCATTTGCCTTATTTTAGTGAGGTTGGCAAACCTGCTCAACTAAGTTTGTTGAGGGTAAGTTAAGCGAGGTCGTTTCACCCATTGTCTTATTTTATTGTAACATGTACTGCTTTCAGCGACAACAATAAGTTTTCTGCAAACCTGTGGTGAGTTTCAACCCTACAACCTATGCAAATGATAGTTAAGATACAGAATTTCTTGCCTGTAAACCCTCATATATTATGCTTCATTCATACCTAGTATTCGTTATCCGACACTTTAAAGAATGACTAGAAAACCAGAATCTACTAAATGCTTAATTAATTCACATTATTTTTGTTCTTTAATCATGTATTTTCACCTTAAAATGTCAGCGTAGTAACACAGTTAAACGTCGGTAACGTAGATATTTAGTCTCGTTTCAATCATAGGTATAAACCTGTCCCAACTACTGCACTGCATTATTTCCTAGTCATTTTCCACTACAGATGTGACTCGTTGCAGATACACATATCTGACCACTGAATACCGTGTGCTCCGATTTGTTTGCTGAAAAAGTATTATTAATACAAACACTTAACACTTTTGATTCTGACCCCGATTATTGCATACCTTCTGAAAGTTTATTTGTGAAGATGCACGCAGCGTGTTCTGTACACTCGTGGTTAAATTCATAACTCTTAGAGCTACTAATTATTGCCTAACACAGGGTTACGCGTTTTGAGGCTCAAAATACACATTTGTAAACGTTTTGTTTAAACATTCATAAACCATGCAGAAGTAAAAAATGCTACATTTTATTCATGACTCAGCTAAACGGGAATAGATTATAAAACGTCTTGTCTTTCTCCTCCTAACGGCACTATTCTCGGAGTTCCATGATCAGATTAATTGTCTTTATTAAAAGACCAGGTAGTTTAAAATGCATAACTAAATTGAAGAGGAGTTAATTGATAAATTTGTTATACTTTTTTCATTATACTGGTCAAGCACTTGTTCGTAGACTAGTTATGTCTAAACGGCTTCTTTAAAAACCATGACTAATCAATTAAATTATACTAACTGGCTGTCATAACATGAAAACTATTAGCTCAACAGGTACTTAGGTGCGAGCTGCACTCTAAGTGTGAGGACTAATGATACTTCAAGATCGCTCAAACTGAAATAAGTTGTTAAATAATAATTAATTAATTAGTTGGCTTTTTCAATCTTTTTGGTCCGTTAAACATGATGTTCATACGTTTTAGCAAATAAGTTACTTGCAAGTCATCCTTACAAAACTGTTGTAACGGTTGCTTACGATATTTTCCGGCTAAATCTTATTGCTTAGTATTCTTGACACAAGACACTGGACAAGTAACACAAATCAGAACACGGTTGAACAGGAAGGATTGTATTCCAAAATAGCAAGGAAAAGAAGCTGGAGGTGATGGCGAAAGCCAAGGCAAAAAGGCTTGAAAGCGAAGAAGGCTAGAAGGCTAGAAGGCAAAGATAAATACAATGCTAGTCCATTTATAGCCTTTACATGAGAAAACTTCTGGAAGAAAATTCACGTGATTGACTGGGCTGGATTTGACCAATCAGCATGCAGCTAATAAGACGAGAATTTTCTATCCTGTTCTCCAAGCCTCGATCAGGCGCTGATTGGATAGGAAATTAGCCAATCAGCACGTAGTGACGTAATCATGCTTTAAATCCATCTATGTCCCACTAACAAAAACTCAATCATTTGGGATTAGTTCTTAACCATTAGTTGGTCTTCAACAATTCTGTAACTGATTTTGGATGAAATTCAGCTTGAAGCTGATGCAGTCCTTCTCACAATGAATTTAAATAATACAACTGTTACTGCTTAACAGCTAATTATAAGCATTCAGTATTCTGAAATTATAGATTAACCTTAGTTAAATAAGTACTTTTATCACCGTTGATCACGAAAAGTATAATTAAGTTAAGTTCTATGCAAGTAAATATTTTTATGCACATCAACCCATGACTGCCAGTTTGTCGCTTTTTCTCCTTTTCATATTATACCTAATTAAGAGTTTTTCATTATGATATCATAATTATTAATGACCTTAATCAGATCAAAAGCAGGTCACAATGAATCACCGTTCGATAAAATTCTATCGGTTATATATATATATATATATATATATATATATATATATATATATATATATATGTATATATATCTTTGTTAGGCTCTGAATTATATCGATTGTAGGTAAATTTAATTTCTTACTAGTTAGTTTATAATTGGTTTACAGTCAGTTATTAATACTTATTCTATATTCTCTTGCAAAAAACCTATTCACATTAGCTAAGTGTCGTGGTAAAGGGTTGTTTTGCAATCAATATTTCTGTACAGCTTTATTTTCTTCAGTCCGTTGTCTTAAATATCACAGTTGTAACAAACTCATAATCCGTCTCGTGTTAACAGATTTAAAATTCGTGTCAACATTTCATATTGTTTACAATACAGTACTTTTATTACTGAGTGATTTTATTGAAAATGAGCAAAGTCCTGTGCTAATTCGAATTATCTTTTCCTATACA
The DNA here is from genome assembly GCA_944470395.2 of Schistosoma turkestanicum. Lineage (NCBI taxonomy): Eukaryota > Metazoa > Platyhelminthes > Trematoda > Strigeidida > Schistosomatidae > Schistosoma > Schistosoma turkestanicum. Next base: position 13,184,140 of record OX103979.1, on the reverse strand, counting down.
CTTCTTTTCGGAAGCACGTCAAGTCCCGATAGCCTATTCATATGGTTTAACAGGACCGTTGTTTAGCAGTTTATTTGGTTTCATACGGGATATCTTAGTACTAGATGTGGTGATAAATATTTCTACACAAATTTATTATTTTAGTAAATGTTGTTCAAACTGAGTATTCATCTATGAGCATTAAGTTAGTGTGATTTTTTAAACTTCGTCCGTAGTACTGTCTATATACTTTTATCTGATCCGATTGCAGTGAGCTAGAGTTCAAAATTCCAAAAATCCTCCACTGACATTGTCATTGTGGTCTTTGCAAAGTTTTATAACCGGACATGTAATTTAGTAAACTCTTTCCCTAACTTTTTTATTCCATACCTAACAAGCGGTTGTTGTTGTTTTTTTTCTTTATAGACAAACATTTATGGATTAATTGTACTTTATTCGTCCTTTTTCTTTGAACGAGATATTCGAAAACTAAGGTATCCTGTATTACAAACCGATGGTCAGTTAACCACCGTAACAGTTTCGATGCTGGATGAAGTAGCCACTCCCAGTACTAATATGCATGATTCAGATAATATAATCTCTGGATCATATTCTAAATTGCTTCAAAATAGTAGTTTCCGATCCCTTTCATGCTGTCGTTCTAGCCAAGCAAATTATGCTATGGGTTTACGCGAAGAATTTGAATTGTATAAATCAAATACTCTTGCTGCTTTTGATCATTTGGATGAATTAGTTGGTTCAGATGATATTCTTCGGATGTCTGTTTTAGCTATCAAACTATTCTCTGATAATTCTCTTGCTGAAGATCTACGTCCCCCTGTGTTTGCTGCTAGACAGGCCTATACTTTATTTCTTTGGAACTATATCCGTTGGCAAGCAGGCTCTAAACGTTTGCGATATGCCACTGAACTTTATGCCCGTATTTTAATAGCTTTTATTGATTTAAGAACTTTAGAAATTCGTATGACAGAGTTCGCCAAACTGCTCAGTTTAGATGGCCTCAGTCCATTAATGCGTGAGGTCTGTAGTCAACGAAGCACTTTAGGATCAACTTCTGCATAAAACTGTCTGTGTACAATGGATTATATGTGAATAGTACCAACGGCATAGTATCTGAAATAGACAGTTCACCCATCACCTTCCTTTTATAAACATTCTGTATAGTATGAGTTAAAAACATTTTGTTTCTTTTTGATATATTGTGTTCGAAAAAAGAAAAATATTAAAGTTCGCATATTATATTATTTTATTCATAAAAAGTGAACATTTGTACGCTACTAATAACCCAATACCTATTATTACTATTCGTTTAACTTTTAATATGACAACTATGACTATTTCGACTACTAATTAGTCTGTTTTTCGTCTAATAGTGTTACGAGTGAATTAATTTTTGTTCCCTGAGCTCCGACTATGTAGAAATGAGATATATTTGGTAACTGTGATTGTGTACTAGTCTGTAGGCCTTTTTTATCTAGATATTTGTATGTGCCCATAGACAGTGGGATTTATACATTCATCATCTACATCATCGTGATTAAAAAATAATTAACGATCCCATTTCAAGTGTGTTTTGCTTTCGCCTTTGGCTAGGAGAATGAAGTTGAAAAGCAGTGTTTTCACTTTTATTTATTTATGATTTTAATAAGATTATGTATTAGATGTGTTATATTCTCGTTCTGCTTTTCCGTATTTTGCTTTTATATGTTCCACATTTCTGGTCGTTTTCTACTCGTCTTACCTACCTTTCTACCTGACTATTTATCTTATCTTCTTAAGCTTATACTGTATTTACTGTATTGCTTATGATAATTTTACACTAGCAAATAAGCTTTTTGTAAACACTAAATACTTCTCTTATATCTACCTCAGTTTGCAGTGATATTTGTAGTAGTATATACTATCTAAATATAAACATATATTTGTGTAAAACGATAGTCAATTAGGTTATTTGGGCATTATAGAAATCGTACTATTACTACTAATTTCTTTGCTACCAATTTCTTTTTATATATATAAACTAAAAACAATGTGTTCCACTTATTTCTCTCGTAGTTTTGATTGGTAATTCTGTCTTAACAAAGACAAGTGTTCGTGCTACTGCGTAATGCAAAAGAATCTGCCGACGCTCCATTTAAGTACCTATAATATATGACGATACTCAACTTGTTTGTTCTATGTTATTGGGATATATATATATATGGGCAGAATAAGAAAACAAGTTAATGAGAATTGAGTTTTATCTAAAGATTCATGAGAAAAAGTTTTGTTATTTGAATATTAATAATTGTGAATCGGTCAAACTAATCGTAGTTTTATCATAATAACAAAATATGAGCAATAATCACAAACGATAATATCGAAAAAGGATAAATATCAATATATATCAATTAGCGGAGGCAAATATTCTTCACTGAAATAGATTTGGATCACATATATAGTACTAGGTACAGTAGTTCTTTATCGAATCAACAAACCTGCGACTAGGGAAAGTTTACTATCTTATATTATGAGTAATAATTTAACCATACATTGTACTTAGCCGCCGTATCGTTTGGTATCGGATTTATGTAAAAAATTATAAGTTGGCTAGCTTCTTGAGTCTGAATTATATCTACTCGTTACTGTTAGAAAATTTAAAAAAAACTAATCACTAAATAATTCTATATTCATTGGAATCATACCTCACGATAAATATATTGTCTGTTTCATTCCATTGGACAGAGTAAAATGATACCTGGTTGTATGGCATTTGTTGAGGGAGATTTATGCTAAGTGCTACAGGCATGTAAACTAGCTTTTATTTTGCTGGTATATTGTTTACAATATTACGTGAATAGGAAATTTTTGAATAAACTGTCCCATTCATTTTAACCATCTAATTGAACCGGATTTTTAAATTAGTATATCAACACCCTAGACATACCAGCCGAACGACATTATACTGAAAATCAGATTGTTTGTCATCTGTGATATGAACATCGATTATTTTAGCATTTGATATTCAGAGATGACCTGGAGAATGTTTTGTGGTTTATTTTACCTAATATAAGGCAGGATTAATTCTGACTTTAGTGAAAGGACATTTTTATTAGTGTCTTGCACTGAATATTTTATGGTTTATGTTAGTCAGTGAGAACACGTGAACAGGTTATGTATGGATACCTGACTAAGCAATATTCATGAAACTTTTTTAATAATTGTGATTGATGGGGCTTATTGGTGTTGAGTGAAACTACTATTGATAATTGAAGATTGCTTTCTCTGAATTTCGTAGAATATTTACGAAAATTCTTCACATTCATGAATTTCACTTGATTACATTCGGTTAAATAAATATCAGTGATTGAAATAAAGGTTATTCCTCTATGAACTCTAGTATCGGGAATCAGTATATTCGTCCAACTAATTACCTATTTATGCCTGTTACCCCCAGTATGGAATAGGTCGTCGACCGACATTCTCCAACCAACTATATCCTCAGACTTCTAATGTGGTATGGTAACTTGAACTGATGTGCATGGGTACGAAGTTCTATATTGACGCTGACTGTGTGACGTTTAATGGGTAGTGGGAAATACTACTTGTAGGAGTTATTAGCATAGATTCGATGGGTAGTTGTAAAGGAATGATAACTATCCCAGCATGTATTTGAAAACCAAATAGGTTCTTTTCGAGAAATAGCTTACTGTGAATCCAAATCTAGTTAGCATTATAAAATAATTGTGAAGCTTACTTACTTACTTACGCCTGTTACCCCCAATGGAGCATAGGCCGCCCACCAGTTTTCTCCAACCAACTCTGTCCTGGGCTTCCCTCTCCAGTTCTGTCCAATGTTTGTTCATTCCTCTCATATCTTTCTCTATTTCTCGGCGTAGTGTGTTCCTTGGCCTTCCTCTTTTCCTTTTGCCTTGAGGGTTCCATGTGAGGGCTTGTCTAGTGACGCAGTTGGGTGCTTTTCGTAGTGTATGTCCTATCCACTTCGACCGCTTCTTCCTGATTTCCCCCTCCATTGGAGTCTGACTTGTTCTCTCCCACAGTAAGTTGTTGCTGATGGTGTCTGGCCAACGAATACGAAGTATTTTGCGTAGACAACTGTTAATAAACACTTGTATCTTCTGGATGATGGCTTTGGTAGTTCTCCATGTTTCCGCTCCATACAGTAGAACTGTCTTGACATTTGTATTGAAGATCCTGATTTTGGTTTTGTTTGAAAGTTGTTTGGAGTTCCAGATATTTTTCAACTGTAGAAATGCAGCCCTCGCTTTGCCAATCCGCGCCCTCACATCTGCGTCCGATCCACCTTTCTCGTCGATGATGCTGCCAAGATATGTGAAGGTGTTAACGTCCTCCAAGGCATCTCCATCAAGAGTGATTCGGTTGGTGCATGTTGTGTTGCATCGGAGAATTTTGCTTTTTCCTTTATGTATGTTGAGACCTACTGCTGCAGAGGCTGCTGCTACACTGGTCGTCTTCTCTTGCATTTGTTGTTGAGTGTGCGATAGGAGAGCCAGGTCATCTGCGAAGTCTAGATCGTCCAGCTGCGTCCTAACTGTCCAGTTGATACCGTGCTTCCCTCCAGATGTTGACGTCTTCATAATCCAGTCGATGACCAGGAGAAAGAGAAAGGGTGAGAGTAAGCAACCTTGCCTGACACCGGTCTTCACCTCGAAAGAGTCTGTTAGCTGTCGTCCGTGCACGATTTTGCAGTTGAATCCATCATAAGAATTCCGTATGATGTTGACTATTTTCTCAGGCACACCGCAGTGTCGAAGAAGCCTCCACAGTGTTTTCCTATCCACGCTATCGAATGCTTTCTCCTAGTCGATGAAGTTGATGTAGAGTGGTGAGTTCCATTCAACTGATTGTTCCACAATGATCCGTAATGTAGCAATTTGGTCAGTACACGATCGATCCTTACGAAATCCGGCCTGTTGATCTCGAAGTTGGGCGTCTACGAAGTCCTTCATTCTGTTTAACAATACTCTGTTGAAGACTTTTCCTGGTATTGAAAGAAGAGTGATGCCTCTGTAGTTCTCAAAATTGCTGAGATCACCTTTCTTCGGTATTTTGATCAGGTATCCTTCTTTCCAATCTGATGGTACTTGTTCCTCATCCCAAATCTTCTTGAAGAGAATGTGAAATATTTTCGCAGTTGCTTCCACATCTGCTTTCATTGCCTCTGCTGGAATGTTGTCTGGTCCTGCTGCTTTGCCGCTCTTGATTTGTCTGATGGCCATACTGATCTCCTCAATCGTGGGTGCGCCAATATTAATTGGGAGATCCGTGGATGCTGCTTCGATGTTGGGTGGGTTCAGTGGAGCTGGTCGATTCAATAGCTCCTTAAAGTGCTGCACCCACCTATTTCGCTGTTCGTCAGTGTTGCTGATTATTTTCCCTTCCTTGCTTTTCACTGGTCGTTCTGGTTTACGATAGTTTCCGGCGAGCTTCTTTGTAGTTTCGTACTACAAAGAAGCTCGCCGGAAACTATCGTGAAGCTACATGATGAGAATTCGAGTGAGCTCACAATAAGCGACCAAGTTAATGGATTGAACAGTGTTCTAATTATCAAATAACAAAATGAACAGCAGTACATCAAATGAAGGCAGAAAGCTATTCATGGATCTATCAACAGTTTAATTACAGTTAAAATTTTCCCGCTTACTACCTGAAAATGAAAACTGGCAAGAGTTATACTCAGTGTCATTTTTATTCAACGAGTCAAGTAACTCAAAGATAACTTCCATCAAGTTCAGGTAATATATTTGAGAATTATCGTGCATGGCATAACTATCACACCCTTGTTTAATACTTAATTTTCTGCACTTACAATACTACATGGGATTAGACTCCCTACACTAGGTTTGGCGGCATCTAAAACCACCCAAATCAAAAAGTTCATTTGTTTAAAACCGTTTTTATGTTAACTTTAAGCAGACCAAAATCAAGACAGCTCTTCAAACGTCGGAAAGAATCAACTTGACTAATCACTTCCACATTTTTGAAAATACATGTCTAATCCTGAAGTGCCATTTAATACAGTGTGTGCACAAAAGACCAATATAACATTCTGGTATCTTGATTAAGCTTTCAGGAGACTGCTTTGTCAATAATTTAGCTGAAATACTTTTCATGGATATGAAAGAGTCGGGTCTTTTCTCGAACATATTTTCCAGTTTTGAAAATTATAGATTTTATACTGATGAAGATCCTCATCCTGAATTAAGTGCTTATCCAACCATCGGAGAATGAAGTATGTGTAAATTAGAGAATCAATTCATAGAATATTACTGTATGTATACTTATTAAGTAATGAGACTACTATATATACATCCCAATTGTCATGAGTCTCTGATTAATTCCTTTTATATGATTTATCATTTTTAATCTGTTGCTTATTCATGACTCAGCCACCTTTTAGCTTGTTCATGCATAACACTTTTCATTTATTGGTGTGATGCAGTCAACTGTCTGCATATGAAGCATGTATCTCTGAAATATATAATTCGTATAGCGGAAGCTGATTACTGTTTTCTGGACTCAACAACCAAGGTACGGAGGGAATTGTGTACCATTAGGAATCAGCTCCCGACTCAAGAATATTAACACAGGGTTGTTCTCCGATTTGTACTCGTCACTTCAAATTAGAGGGGAGTTCAAGTCTCAACAAAAGCTATGAGGACTCATACAGGTGTTTGAGACATGAGAGTCGTGCATAGTCGAAATCAAGACATTTGGAATTATAGCAGGGAACAATACTTAAGTGGGATCTGACGATGCACATTCTGAATTCATCCAAAATTATCGGTGCTAATCCATTTTCATAAAAGCTAGTAATATCGCCACTATCTACGTGACAGGATTACACAAAATCTGTTTTAATGAACGTTTGAAATGTGTCCCAACTATTATTCATTTTGATGGTTAGTGAGGTGATCGGTCCAATCAATCAAATGGCTTCCGTTTATATTTTTTTTAATTGATACTTGACTAAAGCACAACTGTGTGAATGTGGTATTACACTAAATAAACTGGGGATGTAGGTAACTTAAAAATTTTTCGAAGAGAGCAAACAATTAAGGATGTCGATTATCGGAAGACTGGGAGTTACTATCACAACTAACTGCAGTGACATAGCAGTTGTAATTGTTTGAGAATCCTGTAATTTTCTTATTAAACGAGTGTAGACACTATTATCAGTAGTATGGAACCTTTCCAGTTATTATCGCGAGGACGTTGGCAGGTGCCAGCCCCTCCATATTAAGGTACCATATCACCGACTGAGCACCTCAACACTAAAAAAATGGATCTCTTTTACAGTCATTATTTCTCTAAACTAACGGGGTTATGAGATCAATACGTTGTATGATTTCACATTAAAAAATCTGTATCTATTCATCAATACTTGGTTATCAGGTATTAGTTGTTACTTTCGACAATCTTGCAAGATGAGAAAACAGTATCAAAGTTCACAATAATAGTAATAAAGTAATTATAATTTCAGGTGACATCCCAATTAGTAAAACTTCGCATTTCTAACGTTTCGTGCCTTAATGGAACTCACTTCTTCAGAGTAATTAAAGAAGTAAACCAAATTAACACAACTTTCATTAGTAAAAAACTTATAAACAAAGAATACTTAGGCTACACAAAAATATCTAATAATCCAGCTGAGCATAAAAATTTACAGATTAAATCGGCAATGGCAACAAAATATCTCCGAAAACCACTAAACCTATGTTATAAATTTTAGGTATTTAAAAAGGATTTCCTAGCTATAAACACAGGAGATAAGTTAGAGCACTTTACTTAACGCTAACTCCTACTATCTACAGGAAAGAGGTCTGACTATTCATTCCATCAACCAGATTTGACTTTATTCATTTTCTACACACAAAAAACTACCTATCACCTTCACTGAAAAAATCATGACTTCAACATTTTCAGACCTATTTGTTTGTATAAAAATGTTGCTTTTTGTTTCCTTTGTATCAATTAAACTGAACTTATTTCGGTTATTTATTTGTTTCCTTTTAAGAAGTGAGTTGCATTAAGTCACATAACGTCAGAAATAGAATTTTCTTCTCATAAGGTTATCATAGATTATTTTACTACCACCAACTTTCTAGGCAATGATGAATTTATTTGAAGCTATCAATTTCAAACCCTGGAATTGATACTTACAATAGTAGGGTTCAGGGAAGTTTTATTATAAAAGAACCTACTTAACACTATTGTCAATAAATTCTTCTCATAGATAGGAACGATAATGTCTTAAGACATTAAACAAATGAGGGTATTACTGAGTGCGACATTTCTACGTGCGTGAAAGCAATTCTGACCATATCAGAATGCATTACAATCTCATCGTCATTCATCTCCAAAGCAAGCAAAGTATATAAACTATATTTTGTCAGCAGTAAACTAGTATGGAATTTAAAATTATTCATTTCCCTCATTAAGAGGTTACGAGTTTCTTTCTGTTGTTGCTACACATTTCATTCGTAAAAATCTTAAATATCTAAACCTCACTTTCTTATAATATTTGTGCGAATACCTGGTAAAATAATATACTGCGAATAATGAACTTTGAACGATACAACTTTTCACACATAAGCTTAGAGTAATATATATTACTCTAAGCTTATGTGTGAAAAGTTTTATCGTTCAAAGTTCATTATTCGCAGTATATTATTTTACCAGGTATTCGCACAAATATTATAAGAAAGTGACGTTTAGATATTTAAGATTTTTACGAATGAAATGTGTAGCAACAACAGAAAGAAACTCGTAACCTCTTAATGAGGGAGATGAATAATTTTAAATTCCATACTAGTTTACTGCTGACAAAATATAGTTTATATACTTTGCTTGCTTTGGAGATGAATGACGATGAGATTGTAATGCATTCTGATATGGTCGGAATTGCTTTCACGCACGTAGAAATGTCGCACTCAGTAATACCCTCATTTGTTTAATGTCTTAATGCAGTATCGTTCCTATCTATTAGAAGAATGTATTTATAATAAAACTTCCCTTAACACTACTATTGTAAGTATCAATTCCAGGGTTTGAAATTGATAGCTTCAAATAAATTCATCATTGCCTAGAAAGTTGGTGGTAGTAAAAAAATATATGATAACCTAATGAGGAGAAAATTCTATTTCTGACGTTTTGTGACTTAATGCAACTCACTTCTTAAAAGGAAACAAATAAATAACCGAAATAAGTTCAGTTTAATTAATACAAAGGAAACAAAATGCAACATTTTTATACAAACAAATAGGTCTGAAAATGTCGAAGTCATGATTTTTTCAGTGAAGGTGATAGGTAGTTTTTTGTGTGTAGAAAATGAATAAAGTCAAATCTGGTTGATGGAATGAATGGTCAGACCTCTTTCCTGTAGTTATTAGGAGTTAGCGTTAAGTGAAGTGCTCTAACTTATCTTCTGTGTTTATAGCTAGGAAATCCTTTTTGAATACCTAAAATTTTTAACATCGATTTAGTGGTTTTCGGAGATATTTTGTTGCCATTGCCGATTTAATCTGTAAATTTTTATGCTCAGCTGGATTATTAGATATTTCTGTGTAGCTTAAGTATTCTTTGTTTATAAGTTTTTTACTAATGAAAGTTGTGTTAATTTGGGTTACTTCTTTAATTACTCTGAAGAAGTGAGTTCCATTAAGGCACGAAACGTTAGAAATGCGAAGTTTTACTAATTGGGATGTCACCTGAAATTATAATTACTTTATTACTATTATTGTGAACTTTGATACTGTTTTCTCATCTTGCAGGATTGTCGAAAGTAACAACTAGTACCTGCTAACCAAGTATTGATGAATAGATACAGATTTTTTAATGTGAAATCATACAACGTATTGATCTCATAACCCCGTTAGTTTAGAGAAATAATGACTTTACTTTAAAAGAGATCCGTTTTTTTAATGTTGAGGTGCTCAGTCGGTGATATGGTACCTTAATATGAAGGGGCTGGCACCTGCCAACGTCCTCGCGATAATACCTGGAAAGGTTCCATACTACTGATAATAGTGTCTACACTCGTTTAATAAGAAAATTACAGGATTCTCAACTAATTACAACTGCTATGTCACTGCAGTTAGTTGTGATAGTAACTCCCAGTCTTCCGATAATCGACATCCTTAATTGTTTGCTCTCTTAGAAAAATTTTTAAGTTACCTACATTCCCAGTTTATTTAGTGTAATACCACATTCACACAGTTGTGCTTTAGTCAAGTATCAATTAAAAAAAATATAAACGGAAGCCATTTGATTGATTGGACCGATCACCTCACTAACCATCAAAATGAATAATAGTTGGGACACATTTCAAACGTTCATTAAAACAGATTTTGTGTGATCCTGTCACGTAGATAGTGGCGATATTACTAGCTTTTATGAAAATGGATTAGCACCGATAATTTTGGATGAATTCAGAATGTGCATCGTCAGATCCCACTTAAGTATTGTTCCCTGCTATAATTCCAAATGTCTTGATTTCGACTATGCACGACTCTCATGTCTCAAACACCTGTATGAGTCCTCATAGCTTTTGTTGAGACTTGAACTCCCCTCTAATTTGAAGTGACGAGTACAAATCGGAGTACAACCCCGTGTTAATATTCTTGAGTCGGGAGCTGATTCCTAATGGTACACAATTCCCTCCGTACCTTGGTTGTTGAGTCCGGAAAACAGTAATCAGCTTCCGCTATACGAATTATATATTTCAGAGATACATGCTTCATATGCAGACAGTTGACTGCATCACACCAATAAATGAAAAGTGTTATGCATGAACAAGTTAAAAGGTGGCTGAGTCATGAATAAGCAACAGATTAAGAATGATAAATCATATAAAAGGAATTAATCAGAGACTCATGACAATTGGGATGTATATATAGTAGTCTCATTACTTAATAAGTATACATCAATAATATTCTATGAATTGATTCTCTAATTTACACATACTTCATTCTCCGATGGTTGGATAAGCACTTAATTCAGGATGAGGATCTTCATCAGTATAAAATCTATAATTTTCAAAACTGGAAGATATGTTCGAGAAAAGACCCGACTCTTTCATATCCATGAAAAGTATTTCAGCTAAATTATTGACAAAGCAGTCTCCTGAAAGCTTAATCAAGATACCAGAATGTTACATTGGTCTTTTGTGCACACACTGTATTAAATGGCACTTCAAGATTAGACGTATTTTCAAAAATGTGGAAGTGATTAGTTATGTTGATTCTTTCCGACGTTTGAAGAGCTGTCTTGATTTTGGTCTGCTTAAAGTTAACATAAAAACGGTTTTAACCAAATGAACTTTTTGATTTGGGTGGTTTTAGATGCCGCCAAACCTAGTGTAGGGAGTCTAATCCCATGTAGTATTGTAAGTGCAGAAAATTAAGTATCAAACAAGGGTGTGATAGTTATGCCATGCACGATAATTCTCAAATATATTACCTGAACGTGATGGAAGTTATCTTTGAGTTACTTGACCCGTTGAATAAAAATGACACTGAGTATAACTCCTGCCAGTTTTCATTTTCAGGTAGTAAGCGGGAAAATTTTAACTGTAATTAAACTGTTGATAGTTCCATGAATAGCTTTCTGCCTTCATTTGATATACTGCTGTTCATTTGGTTATTTGATAATTAGAACACTGTTCAATCCATTAACTTGGTCGCTTATTGTGAGCTCACTCGAATTCTCATCATGTAG